>JADKLZ010049240.1:0-11867 GCA_021533235.1 Biomphalaria straminea | reverse complement strand
GAATCTATTTATCTATCTATCAATCTATCTATCTATCTATCAATCTATACATTGCTTTTTTTTTTTTTGTAAAACAAAAGTAGGCTCCGGTACTCAGTGATGGATCGACTAACTTTTAATTACTAATAAAATTAATGATAAATGTTAAAATACAAGAAAAGTCATATTTTTTCCCCACATTGATAAAGGTGCCGGTACGTGCAAAAAAGCACTGTATCTATCTATCCACCCATCCATCCATCCATCCATCCATCCGTTAGTGGAACTGGTTCCCAGTGGACCATTCAATCTGACCTTTGAACTTCATAATGAAAAAGAGAAAGGACCTTTTTTTAAAAAAAACATGATTTTCACTCGTGCCGGACTTAAGTAAGTGGGTGCCTTGGGCAGGATATTTGTGGAGACAATTACTCCAATACTCTTCAAGCTAACATTAATACATATGAAAGCATTTTACATTTATGAACGAAAAATAAAGTACTGGTGAATTTAATCTTATTTAGTTTTTTTTTTTTCTTATTTATGCATATTTGTAAAAAAAAATTATATATGTATATATTTTTTTAAAGTGGAGGCCCCCGTCTTTGGATGATCCTCTATGTGGTTGCGCACTCTTGCACAGCTGTTTATCCGGCCCTGTGTTGTCTCAAACATCTGAATACATTAATAGATTTATTTGTTTATGTTCGACATTCAGAAAGATCAGAAGGCGCAACTGTTGAGTGGAAGTTTAAAAAAAATGTGAATTATCTGTGCGGAACAAAATAACTTATGTTTGTAATTTTTTTTTTAGCTATGACCGATCATACTAATTTAGTAATTTTACATTATGTTCTAACCACGTGACCTTTACCCCTCCATTCCTCTCGCTCCCACATCCACATCTATAAAAGATTTTTTTTTTTTAATTCGGAAAAAACCTATGAATCCTTGACATTCCACTTGATCTAGCAGACGTCACAGGAAGCAGCAATGTCTTGATTTCCGCCAGCCGTTCAGCAGACGTGACTATATAAATAATAAAGGAGGAGAATATCTGCTTGATTGCCTTCGGAAACAAATGATGCTTTTTGTTTCGTTTAATTTCGTTTTTCGGATTTCTTATTCTGCTTGATTCTTATTTTTATGGTGACCGGATCTAATGCAAAGGGTGAGAAATACTTTTATCACCACCACCCTCTTCCCCTCCCCGCGTCATTCAGACACCCACGCGAATAGACATACTAAATAATGGAATAGGTTTGGAGATATTCTCTTCAACTATATGAAAAGCGTGATAGTTTAAGTATTAAATATTGTTTTATTGTGGTGTATCAGAAAAAAAAAATCCGTATAAAAAAAAGAAGAAAGAAAAACAGAAGAAAAATCTCAGCAAAATATCGATTCCAACTTTGTGTGAATAGAATCTGCTTATTTTCCTATCACTTTGAATGGAATCGATACTGACGGCGATTACCTCTCTTGTTTGTCGCGTTATATTTCATAGCACTTTTCTTTTTAAAGTTTATAAAAAAATCAAATTTTCGACCACCTCTACGGAACAATTAATGTGCAAAATTAGAGCTACATCTCTAAATATCGCGCATAGTAACTGAATTATTTATTATGACATTCATTGTTTAAAAGAAACTAGTCTACCGGCGGCATACCATACGCCATTTACCATTTTGCAGGGAAGGCCTTAGGCACTGCAACAAATGCGACCGCAGTGGGTCCCGCACTTTCTTTGGACCAGTGCTAATTTTTAGGTGTATAAATTATTAAAGTGAACCATTTTATAAAATGTAACAGATTTTCCGCGGCCTCTTGATTTACCAGGAGCCCCTGGAAATCTCCTGAAATGTTATTAAATATAGGCCTACGAAAAGTCCTGGAAATCTCCGGAAATTATTAAAATCTTTTGTAAAGTAAAAGTAAAGTAAAAAAAATATATCCGGAAATATATAGATAAATATCCGGAAATGGAAGTGAGATTAAAAGGCGGAAGCCAGTGAAATTATTATTTTAACGTAATTTGTGATATTAATTAAAGTACTTCTAAAGTCAAACCTGAGAGTAGACTCTATCTGTGTATTGTTCTAGTTTCAAGAGTCTTACGACACAATAATCTGGAAATACTTTTAATATTATGACAAATTGAGAAGAAGAGAATTATATACACCAATTTCATTCACAAAATAGCATAGCGCCGCATGCTATGCTATTTTGTGAATGAAAATAGTGCGGATTTGGATACACCATTTTCCATTCACACCATGTTGCGCCATGGGATCTTCCCATTTACTTGTTGCTTACTTGTGTCTTTGAACTTTTGAGATTGTCGACTTTGAGAATTATACGTATAGATTCTCACTATAGTTCATTAATTTCAAAACTAAGACATTTTAAGATAATATCTTAACATAAAGCAAAAATTGATATTTTAAAGTGAGAAATAAATAGTACCTTCAAAGTCGGTGGTTCATTGCAGTTCACAAAAAAAAAAAAAAAAATTCACGATAATTCTCTTAGAGTTTTTGTTGCAAAGAAAGCATATCATTTGATTTGAATGTTATTTGATTTGGGTGTTATTGGATTCGGATGTCATGTATTTTTTTGGTGTGAAAGAAGCATTTATCTAACTCAAAAACTTTCAAGTCCACAACACTGACCTATGTACACGGAATTTAAAATATCACCTTGGGTGGTTATTTCAACTAACGTTACAGAACGAACGCGCGTGCAAAGTTGAGACCGCTCATACATTGCAATGGTTCTCATCCTTTTGAAAATATAGAGAGCCCCGTTCCTATCGTGAGTCGTCTTAGATAACTTGTCTTATCTTATATAATACAGACGTTACTTCAAAAAAGAAGATGATTACGTCCTACGTGTTATGCATTCAGTCATACACATTTACCAGTGACTTAAATTCTGCCAAGTCACTGGTTTTCCTGGCTAGCTCAGGCAAACCATTCCATGCTCTAATGGCACTATGGAAGAAAGAGCATTTGTACAGATTTGTCCTAGCATATGAGACTTAAAATATGATTTTATCTTTGTGTCTTTCTGAGTATTTTATTAAATTTTGTTTTTGTATTTGGAGATTATGGTTCAGTGTTTTGTGCATAATTGCTACTTTACTCTTAAGTCTTCTATCTTGAAGGCTTTCTAAATTTAGTGATTTTACTTAAGGTGTTACTCTAGTCAAATGTGAATATTCGTTTGTTATGAATCTCACTGCTCTATTTTGTGTCTGTTCCAGTTTCTTAATGTTTTCCTGAGTTGAGGGGTCCCAAACAGAGGATGCATATTCTTAGCGCGTGCTAAGGTGATGTTGATCTGAATCAAAATGTCAGTCACTCGCAGGGCGACCCAAGATAGACAGCTGTCCGAGATATACTCTAGTTAAAGATGCGTTAACTAAACTAAAATTATAGAATTAAAAGCGCAGTCTCGTTAAATGACAAATACATAAATGCCAGAATCTCGTTACGTCAGCCTCCTGTGTGGGTCAGTGCATTCTAGTTAGCAAACATGTCGGCGTGAGATGTGTCTGTTAAACAATTAAAGTTGTACTTGAAAAATTCAGGGGCACTAACTTCCTTTCACCTCTGGAGTTCAGTAATGGCCCCTGGATTTCATCTGGCCTCACAAATGATTATCTAAGAATTAACCAGATTGTTGAGGTGTAGAGCTACATGGAAGAAGTTGGGAAAAATTGTTGTCACAATTACTTAAAAATCCTACACCTTTAAAAAAAAAAAAGAAAAAAAAAAAGGGAAATGTTGAATTATTACTTCCGTTTCATTTGAGGTGGGAGTGACCTACTTCCTTTATTCCAGGTTTTAATAATTTCTTCCCATGCCCCCCCTCCCCTCCTTAATAGTTCTCATGCATGCGTTGTAAAAGCGTCCCCCCCCCACCTACACTTTTAATTAAACTTACTTGTCGATGTGGGTTGTTCATCCTCATTTGGTTTCAATGAGTGTGTCAAAATGTATAGATTCGAACACCAGCCCAAGAGATTTGATCCGAGACTGAGTGTCGGAGAAGCAACGTGTTTTAAAATTTTTAACTGACAGACAGAATGAGTTGATATCATCCTTCAGATGGACCGTTGGGGCATCCTTTGAGGCGTACTGGGCAGTCATCTGCGAATAACAGATCTCTGATGCAATGGTATTTAAACCTTGGTGGTCTCAAGTCTCTGAGTGTTGTAAAGACTTTCGCCAGTACGGTATTATGTGTATATCTCTTATGTGGATATCTCTTAGCGTAGCAGTGAACATTATGCTGAAAAGTGTTGGAGCTAGCGCATAGTCCTGCTTCGCAGCATTCGAAACAGGATCACATTTGGAATACAAAGAAAATACAGACAAAAATACACACATCAGACATGCGTAAATATGTATAGAGTATATAGAGCACATATTCCAAATCTCTCTTTGTCTGTCTGTCTGTCTGTCTCTCTGTATGTATCTAATAAAGTCTCATCCTGTCCCTTGACTTTCGTCGTAAAGGTGTTGTGACAGTTCGCGTAACCTAATTCTTCCACTTTTCCTGGTCGGTAGCTGTTCTTAGTAGGATCTCAAGAGATAGGCCGGTTATTTTTTGTTTATGTTGTCCGTAAAGCTTTTCTTCCTGCTCCCTCCACTGTACCTTAAAGGATGCATTTAGATTTTATTCAAAATTATTTTCTTCTTATTATTTTTTTTTGTTTAATAATCACCACCTTCAACTTCACTTATCCCTAAGTCTGTTAAACTATTTAGGCGCCACACATGATCTGTTGACCGTCTTTCTCCATTTCTCGCTGACTTTTGCATTGGATAGAATCTCTGACACGCCCACTCCCCCCATTCCATTTGTCGCTTTCCCTGTCTGCCTCTTCTTCTTTTTCCTGGTGCTGTTACCCGAAGAAAGATCGAGATATGGCTATAAAGCTTTATTTTCAGATGTTTTTTTTTGTTTGACAGTAGTTAGTACGTCATCTTGAGGTCCAATCGCTGTACTTATCATGTCTCTAATTTCTTGGTTAATGATGCGGTCTTTGTATGTGAAACCTGAAGATATTTCTGGAGCATCTCAATTCCATTGCCATGACCAAGGGAGCTCATCAGATCACCGTGGGGCCCTATAGTCGTTGTCATCCTTTTTCTAATCTCTTAGTTTGTGATGTGATCTTTGTTGTTGTTGTGTTTTTTTTTATATGATAAATGTTTAATGCAGCCTAATGATAAAGAATTATATTAAAAATTAATTTTATTAGTATTTTCTTGAATTAAATATAGTTTTGATTTTGAGATACCGATCATACACACTGCTCGTGATATTTGCAACAGCTAAGTCTGACTCAGAGACCTTTCTGAAATAGTTAAACGTTAAATTTACTACCACAAGTTTATCTCTCAATGCAGTTTTCCTTACTCCCCTCCCTCTCGTCCCATACATGTAAGCCCACAGCACACGTGTGCTCAGTCTAGGTTAAACCCAGTCTAGGTTAAAACCCAGGTAAAGAAACATATCTATGTCGTTGTAGCGATGGGTGATATGGAGCCCCAAGGCGCCGGAAACTTGATCGGACGAGCGAAGTCTCGAGTGACAAAACGATAAGTTGAAACCAACACGTGAAACTCGTTCTAGCTCGTGTGCTATTGGCAGTTCGTAATATGGGGAAAAAAAAAAGGAAGGACTTTGGACGTCATGCAAGATGACGTAATAGTAAGAGATGCTGAGATCAGGGGCGTAGCTAGGGATTTGGGGTCCCGGGGGGCTTGGCCTTTTCAGGGGGATCTTACATTTGGATATTTGATATCATGCTATGAGATAATAAGGTAATATTTAATGTATAAAAGATAATTTTGGACACTCATTTGTGGGTCTTCCTCAAGTAGGGGCCCGAGGGATTTTCAAATTTGGATCACCCAATCTCAACTTAGCTACGCCACTGGTTGAGATATGACTACTTCTTAACCTTTTTATTCTATTCTATTTATCTTATTTGTCTTATCTTTCTTAACTTTTTCTAATATCTCTCTTACATTTCGCTTATCTCGTTGTGGGTGACTACCTGGTCGTGCGTTTTGTGCTCTGGACTGTCTTTCGGGGGTCTCGATAGTCCCGAGAGTGACTTCTTTCCGCTGGAATTCTGTCGTACGGGAGGATAAACTTATCTTCAAATCTGAAGAAACGTCTTAATCACACGTTTTTATCTATCTTATCTTGTTCTATCTCTTGTATCTTGAATCTTGTATTCGTTTTGTACTTTCCTCTTATCTAGTACTTTTTTCTTAGCTAGTACTTTTTTTCTTATCTAGTACTTTTTCTTATTTATTACTTTTTCTAGTCTAGTACTTTTTTTTCTTTAGTTCTTTTTTTCTTAAGTACTTCTTAATCTTATCTAGTACTTTTTATCTATTTCTTTTTCTTATCTAGTACTTTTTGTCTATTTCTTTTTCTTATCTAGTACTTTTTCTTATCTATTACTTTTTCTTATCTAGTACTTTTTCTTATCTAGTACTTTTTTCTTATCTGGAGCTTTTTTCGTATCTGTGACAAAAATAAATTTCGCCCACTTAAGGTATCACTCGGTCTAGGCATTTAACTAATTTATTTTTGGTATCTTATTTTATCATCTCAGCTTAGCCCTTATGGCTATCTAAAACTATTACCACCACCCCCTTTTTCTCTAGGCATCCGTGTCACGATGTAATTTCTTAATCTGACACACACGTCTTGCACATTCTTTATCGACAAGAATAAACACGCCTCTAAATATCTTGACCTAACATCCTGCCGCACCCCCCCCCTTGTGGGGAACGGGTCAATTCAAATGGACCCTCTTCAAATCGACAACAAGGACTTCATCGCGCAGCTAATCCCTGTCGCGTAAGATAAAGAGTTTCTGTCGCCCGACCATATTGGGATACAAATCGTCTCGTGGTCATTCGATAAGGGCCCATCCCTATGTCCATACATGAAACGCGCGGCAAGGTCAAGCGATAATCTTCTCCTAGGCACGTCAGACAACCTAAACACCTTGGATGCTACGCCTCCTTGCCCACGTGTGAAGGAGAGATATAGTTTCCTATTTTCTTGTCATTCTCATTCTGAGGAGCAGAGAGAAAGGATATACTTCTATGTTCTGAGCTTTACGAGCTTTCGCTTACTATATTCATTTCATATCTTTTCCTTAACTATTGGACTGGTGGTAAGCTTTTATAAAAGTGTTTTAGTGGCCTCTTACTATGTGTATTTATAACGCTGTGCCTGTCAGTTTATGTGCAAGTCAAGGTCCTCAAATTATCTAAACCCCCTAGACACCTAAACGGCCACCATCTTTGACCTACTTGTCACAGTATCTAGTACTTTTTTTTATTATCTAGTACTTTTGTCTTACATAATGCTGTTCAAGACTGTAATGTCAATATAGGATTTACCATTCAACATTATTATAATCAATAACTAACGAGGGTGTCATCTGACCATCTCAACGACCAATCTACTCAATTATTATTTTTATTTTTTTACAGATGCCAAGGCTCGTGAACTATGAACCTTTTTGACGTCATCTCCACCAGGTTTGAAACCGAACACCTTCGAATGACAGTCCAATGCTTTACTAAATGAATATGACGTGCTTATTGTTCTCAAGCTTGAAAAAAAAAAGATTACATATAAATGTTTCTAGATCTATTTACTGTGAAACAATTGACGCAGTATCACCAAGCATTTTTTAAAAATCTTCTATCATTTGTTTGCATACTTGTTTATACCTTCTAATTCTCTTCTTTTTGGTTTTAAATCAGCCACTCCCAGCCCTACCACTGTTAAATGACGAATATAAAAGTTGTACAAACATTGAGTTATTATTGAGCAATTATTACTTATATGGAGTCCAAACTGAATGAGGCACAATGATATTATTACTTATACTAATACTTCTCCTATACTAACTGGTAAATGTACCGAAACATGCAGACTACTAGTTGTTTTTTTTTTTTTCTAATTTGCGGAGGGAGCCTACCAACATATTCTTGAACCCGGACCCACGCCCACGGGCACATTGCTACGCCGCTGGTCAAAAGATAGCAAAAAAAAAACAAAACATTGAGGAAATACGCCTTGCAATAATACATTGCACATAACAAAACATTATAACCGTGTTTCACTGTTTCCATTTGATGGAACACTTCGCACATTCGGAGAATTTAGCGAAGTACTTTGATTATTTTTTTAAGTTGGATCAATTAGCTTAAATTAAAAAAAAATTATTTAAACCATATTCTAAAGTAAAGTGTCCCCTTCAGACCTTGCGATCTATGGGGCGGATGATGTTAAGGTCATCTGTTTCTTTGGCCAACTGTTCACGAGCAGGGTGTTATGTGGCCAGCACAACGACCAACCGCCTTTACTTTCCCCAGCTGAAGTCAGGAACCCATTAGAGTTGGGTGGACTCAGGGTCGCCCTAAAAATCCCGAAATTCAAAACCCTAGTCTTCACCGAGATTCGAACCCAGGACCTCAGGTTCGGAAGCCAAGCGCTTAACCATTCAACTACCGCGCCCCCCTCTTCCTCTCGGGGTGTTCCGAAAAGAATTAACGTTCCGGAAGCCTCCAACTCTTCCTGGCTGACTCTTACACTCACATGGTGCAGAACTCTGCTGGTGTATATTGTGGGGAATCACCGAGCTTTGGCTGACATGGTTCTTGCTTGTTGCTCTGATGCTGGGGCTGCGGCTCCAATCCTGGAGACTAGTGAAGAGTCAAGACTTTAAAAATCTGCTGACTCTGAGTTGGCGGTTTTAAAAAAAAAAGGTCCTCCCCATACGAAGATACGAGGAAAATAATGACAGCTTGTTTTGAAGTATTTGTAGTACATATACTTTTTGTGAAAATTGTATACTGTATCAGTTGTCGTTTTTATGTTTATATGTGCTTGTAATTTATCCATAAGAATTTTGTTGACGAAATGTTAGAGATGCCTGTGTGTCTGTGTTGTGTAATGATGCAGTGTATTAAAGCCATACTCAGCGGATATGGTTTTCGACTCTATCATTAGTCTGTTCATAACAGTACTCTTCAGACCAACTCGAACAGAAATCATTTAAAGTTTGATCTCTGTTTCAAACTACAGTCATAATCTATATCATATCAAAGTTAAAAGTTCAAAAAGATGTTATAGTTACAGAGAGGAGCTAATTCAATAGTTTTTTCTTGTCTACTTTCTCTAATAACTCTTGTAACACTCATCCAGACCTTCATCATCATCATCCTTTCTTTGGGTTCCTCGGAACTAGTCGGAACACAGTTTGGGAAACACTGAGTCATCAGTACATAAAAAGTCAAAAAGTGCCTAATTATCCGGTGCCTAAATTTCCGGGTACCTAATTATCCGGATACCTAATTATCCGGGTCCCTAAATATCAGGGTGCCTAAATATCCGGTGCCTAAATATCCGGTGCCTAAATATCCAGACACCACACGCCCCAGCGCAAGCCATCGGTTTAAGATCTGTAGATATTCACTTTTCTACAATATAATGTAGTCTACTCTTTTCTCTGGAAAAGAATATATTTTTTTAATACCTTGTTGTTGGTTTTTTTTATGCCGACCCCTTCCCCCCCCCCCTCCAAATTGGAAGCTTCGTGTCATTTGACGAGTGTCGCCTTATTCATTTATTTGTTACCAACTTTTGTATCGTTTCATAGCTTCACTTTAGATTTTGTTTTTCTACATGTTGCTATCTCTTCCATCTACTAATGAAGGAGACACTCAGCGATATATCTGTGGTTGTGGGTCTGTGTAATTGTGTGTGTGTGTTTGTGTGTGATTGTGTGTGCATGTAAAGAGGAAGTCAAGAGATGAGTGACTCTATGTGTCAATTAATTAAAATGTGAGGAGACCAGATCAGTGGGCTAATTCCGCTTGACCTTTCCGCCGCAATGATGACCAATGTCCAGTCGGATAAAGCTAATCTAAATTTCTTCTTTCGAAGCTCCAGTGACAGGATGAAGAGAGAGAGAGAGAGAGAGAGAGAGAGAGAGCATACGAGTTAGAAAGTTTTACAAAACTACAAATGTCAAAATGTCAAATGTCAAAACTACAATGACAACAAATCAGCTTCATAGATGAAAATCAAACCATATGTCTTACTCTCTGTGTGAAGTATGTTGCAATCCCACAATCCATTTAAATTAGTCAAGATGACGTCATTATATTATGAGTTCCAAAATCTTGATTTTCCTTTCTTTCTCCCCTTTCAGATAAGTTTTGGTCGTATCCATAGACATAAATAAATATAGACTGGCCAATAAGAGAGTTTTATGAAATTAAAATTTGTGAATTGCAATTGTGTGTACTTTATTTTATGTCTATAAATTTTGTTTAATCTCTAAGACTGAAGATCATGCAATTTTTAATTTTTTCATAATTCGGAAATCCGAATTCAATAGATATACATGTTTTCAAGTTACATGAAGTTACTTCCTTTTTCCAGTCTATATTTATGTATGTCTATGGTCGTATCATGTTTTTTTTTTTCCAAATTTGGCCAGAAATGAAAAGAACGAAAGGTTTACGGTAACATTCGCCTATCCCTAAATAAGAAAACCTATCAAGCAATATCAAATCCTCGCAAACACACTCTTTAATTTAACATTGGAACGACGAAGCTGAAAATATATATTAGCATTTATGAGTGTTTAGATCCCTTGGGGATTCCAGACTGGGTCCGTAGTGTGTCATACAATGGTAACGATAGACTTGTAAGTAAAAGTAAAGTTCCCCTTTTAGACCCTGTGTTCAATAGGGCAGATGATGTAAAGGTCATCTGTTTCGATTGACTTGTGAAGTATTAGAAATATTATTATTATTATTACTATTAATAATAATAATAGGCCTGTCTTCGAATCCGAAGATTAGTGAGGAATACAGTGTTTCCCGTGGCTGTGCAGTCCCAGCTGTGACCTACATACTTTGCCACATCCAGGGCAAGCAAAACCATTGTCCGCAGGTGGTCGGTTTAGATTTTCTTTTCGTCGTCTGCGTTTGTCCTCGGCGGCAGATTTTCTTTTGGTCTCAAATGTGTATCCCGTGGCCTTCGTAAGTGACCTCCAGCTGTCTCGTTCCGACGCCGCATGCAGCCAGGTGCTCTCTTCTATGTCAGCCAAGGAAAGTTGACGCCTAAGCTGGTCTTTGAAGCGTTTCCGTGTAATATAATAGTAATATAAGTAATATTACTCTTTCGGTCTATCTATAAACCTCGGGAAAACAGAAGTCATGTTCCAGAAGTCACCCAATGAAACATACTAAGCCCCAAGGATCACAGTAAACGGACAGCCCCTTAACGCGGTAGAGCACCATGATATGTCTTTCAGGCGGTGGTTCTCTCAACCCTTCTATATGGCTCTGAGACATGGACACTATATAGAAAACAGCCAGGACTTCTTGAACGCTTTCACCAAAGATGCTTGCGCTCCATCATGGACATACGATGGCAGGGCGCACTACAAACAGCGATGTCCTTGCGAACGCCGGTATGGACAGCATAGAGGGACTTCTTATGGTCAGACAGCTACGCTGGGCATGGCACGTATCCGTATGGGAGACGAACGTATGCCAAAGGCAGTCTTTTTTGGTGAACAAAAGTAATATTACTTATATTACTGTTATTTATATTATTAGTATTCAGATTATATGCTTTCTAATTATATTAATGTTTATATTGTTTTTATTCGTAACCTTGATTACCTTTGTAGCACTTGTGCTTTGTGACAAAGCAAAAAGATTGTTTTAAATTGTTAAAGATTGCTAAAATTGTCACAGTGCGTGGTTTCCGGATTCCTATCTTGGATCCTTTCGCCAACTAGTCTAACGCCCTACTCT
>JADKLZ010049228.1:0-11842 GCA_021533235.1 Biomphalaria straminea | reverse complement strand
TTTGTTTTGTTACTTTGAAGACGTCTTCCCCATGTGTTCATGTTTTTCAAATAAACATCTGACTGTATCTGTTGAATTTATGTTAATACAGCTAGTGCATCAGGAGATCCTCACATCAAAACTCTAGATGGTTATGACTTCACACTGAATGGTCTTGGAGAGTATGTCATTTGTTGGATTCCTGAAAAAGAATTCATGTTCCAGGCCAGAACTCAGCAAGTACTGGACATTTACGGCAATGTAACCAAAGCCACTGTTTTTGTGGCTTTTGCTGCCAAAGAAGGAAACTATTCTAGACTTCAAGTTGAATTGAATTCCACTGGAACTGGTAAACTTAGTTTATGCCTAACTGTTTTTACCTATATTTTAAGTTAAAATTGAAACTAAATCAATGGCTATTAATATATTAATATTTGATCTCTACTGTATATATATAATTGGTAACTAGAACTGATAAACCTAGTATATATGTAGCTATTTTCATATATGTTTAATTTAAGCTAAAAGTGTCCCCTTCAGACCATGCGATCTATGGGGCAGATGATGTTAAGGTCATCTGTTTCTTTGGCCAACGGTTAACGAGCAGTGTGTTATGTGGCCAGCACAATGACCAACTGCATTTACTTTCCCCAACTTAAGTCAGGTACCCATTAGAGTTGAGTGAAATCAGGGGCGCCTTAAAAATCCAGAAATTCCAAATCCCAGTCTTCACTGGGATTCGAACCCAGGACCTCAGGTTCAGAAGCCAAGCACTTAACCATTCGACCACCACGCCCCCAAATGTAAGCTAAAAGTGAAACTAAATAAATTGTTAAATTTAATCATTGTTAAATTTAATCAATTTGGTTTAACTATTTGTATATATATAAAAATTGGCTTCTTGAAGTATACCTTAATAATCTTTAATGCTTTTTTTTTTCTTTTAAAGGCATGGTAATAACAGCCAATGGTCAAGACGTGACAAAAGACTTCTATGGCTCTCAAGATTTCAATAGAACAGTCAGCAGCTCTATCAGTGTGACCCGATCGAACAAGGAGAATAAAATAACTTTGATTGCCGTTTTCCCGTCATGTTAGTGAACGTTCCTTATTACATAGATATTACAAAAAAAAATGAATATAAAGGGTAGACCTTTTTTTTTATAACCTTGATGGTGCTTTTCAATCAACAGCTGTGTCAGTCAGTTTGTTTGTCGGTGTAAAGAATCTGGAAGTTTCTTTGAATGTTCCCACATCCTACAAAGGAAAAACTCAAGGTCTGATGGGTAACTTTAATGACAACCCAAACGATGATTTAACACTACAGAGTGGCACTGTTCTCAGCCCTAACAGTACAGAAAGAATTATTTTTGAGAAATTCGGAACAGATTGTAAGTCATTATATATTATATTTAACTTTAACAATTCAAGCAATAGATAAAAGAATGCTTTTTAAAAACAAAGCTTATCTAAGGGGCAGAAATGCTAATTACAGCCATATACCTTTCAGGGCTTTGCCCCCTTTCTGCCATATAAAACAAAATCAATTAATTAGTACTAAATCTTTAAATAATTTGTTAAGTTTTGGATTGTGTGTATTGTCATTGACTATGAATAATTATGCAAAATTTCAACTTGATCTGGGAATGGGGGAAAAAATCCATATATATACCCACTTCTCTCATTAAGTAGCATTTATTTTCCTTATTTCAATATCAAACAAAATAATATATTACCAACAATTAATTGACTAATTTGTTAATTTTTAAAAAAATGGATTCATGTTTTGTCAGGTTCAGTGAATAATTGGGCAAAGTTTAAACTTGATCAGAGAATGGGAGAAAAAACCCAAACTTTTTACTAGACAGACAGACAGATTGAGTTGATATAAGCTTTGTAACAATATTTAAACATTAGCGGGGAAGATAAGGAAAAAGAAAGATGATGTGGGGATTATTGTATGTGTGGGTAATACTGTGTAAATGTTCATTTTGAAAATGATTTTCTGTGATTTCTTACATAATCAATCAAGTAATATACTTGAATTTATACTATAGTATCCATATATTAAACAGACAACTAAATATAAACCTTTATATAAGCCTATATGATCTTGAGAAATTGTACATAGTATTATGACTTCTACTTTATGATAGTAATTACACTAATTACATTACGATCTTTAAAGATACCGTAAGTTCTTTTTTTTAGCATGATTATGCTGACTGTAATTTAGTGTGAGTTGATTGTTGTGTTATGTTTAATTTTATCATCAAGGGCAAGTCACTACCAGCAACACAATATTCAGTTATCCACCGGGGGAGACAGCACTGACCTATCAACATGCAGATTTCATACCTCTGTTCAAAGAGGACATCGATCCTGCCAAGCTGAAGGAGGCTCAAGCAAAATGTCTCGACAATGATGCGTGTATCTTCGATTATGTCCTGACTGGGAATGAGGCATTGGCTAACAACACCAAGAATGTCCTGAATGAGGCTACGGAGATTCAGTCAATCCAAGGTAAAATTTCAAAGTCTTAATTGATACACACTAAACTGGCCCGTCCATCTCTTAATATTGTTCACCCATCACCTTTTGTCTGCCTTTCCTTCTATTGACTGGTACAGTTGTCTATAGTAGGAAGGTCTTTGCATGTACTGAGGTCCTACAGTCTTAGCTTGCATTTGTTCTATTAATGGTCAGAAGGTCTTCATGAGGTCCATTTTCTATTGTATTGCTGTCTTTGTAGGTGATACCAAGATTCATTAGTTGCATCTTGATTTTATGGGAAGGATCCTCTTATCTAATTCTGTTTTTTTTTTATGAGTCCAAGTTTGCAAGCATTCAGGAATTCTGCCTTGACCAAGGAAAACACCAGATCTTTTTTTTTTTGGTTGATTGCTTTGCCATTGTTTTTCAATGTTATCTTTGTGGACTTCTCAATTTTGCCATCCATTCAGGTCTGCTTTCTTGATCTTGAACAAGAGCTCTGAAATATTTAAAACTCTAATTGCTTTGTTTGGAGGTCCACATTCCACTGATGATGTAGATTGAGGAATTGATTAAAGTTTATTGCAAGAATCAGGCAGGAATAACCAAAGACGTTTAAGTCATTGATTAACTGGCATGACTAGATTGACACATGAAATGCATTGGATGTAATTATCTTCTTTATTGAAGTAAAGTCTGTAATATATAAGATAACATTTAGGACATTCCACAGTCCTCATTTCTCTAATAGCTAGCCACCTGAGGTTTGGTAAAAAAAAAGTTGGTCTTTGATCTGGCCCCATAGCACCTGCACAGTTACACATTGACTTACAAACTAGTTAAATTTACTATAAGAAAATCAATGGGCACAATGGCTAACTCAAACCCCTTCCTCTCTCCATGTGTATATAGCTCCTTCTTCATGATCGAAGATGAGCACATTTCATATTTCCTATGAATTATAATATGACGTTTAAGTCCAATCCTTGCTATAAAAAGCCAGCCTCATATGTGGCATGGTCATTTGCAGACAGACCTGCTTCTTCTCTCAGCGTTTTGTTGTTTTGGTGCTTTTTTCACTCTGGCCACTCTTTTTGCTTCAAATCTCATGATTTCGAGACTCACAGCTTCACGCCATGAGGAGTTATCGAGAGCTAGTGCTTCCCAGCCGTGAATGTCAACACCACACTCCTTGAAGGAGCTCTTAAGGGTGTTTTATACCGCTTGTATTAACCTCTGTGGGAGTGCTTTTCTGCACACAACTCCCTGTACAGAAGTTGTTGGGAAGGCAATTATCTGGCATGTCCATGTGTAACTCTTTTACAAAAAAGCTTTGATAAGGCCAAATAAAACTTGTAAAGTTAAAGACTGGCCTAGAAACTAATTAACTTACTATGAGAATATCAATGGGCACAATGGTTAACTCAACACTCTCCTCCCTCCATGTGTAACTCTTTTACTAACAGCTTAATTTTTTTCAGCCAACAATCTGCCAGTCTTAACAGTATTAAGTGGTCAGCTCAACAGCAAGAGGCAGTGGGAAGTAACTCATGGCAAACCTGCCAGCTTAAATTTTTCGGCCACGGATGCTGACAAGGACAGCATCACTTACAGATTGCAAGAAAGCACCAGCTCACTTTCTATTGATTCTAAGACTGGCATTTTAACTTACACACCAGACATGAATGTTCCAGTGACAATAGGGTAAGGTATTGTTGTTTTTTAAATATAAATTTTTATTTATTATTTATAAGATCTACATGTGGGATGCGTGGTTAAGAGGCTAAGTAGCGCCCTAAGAATGCTATAAGCATGAAAGTAGCGCTATATAAAAGCTAGAATTTTTTTTTAAGAGTACTGATTAAAAACAACAAAACTAGACTTATGGCCAAATATTAGCTTTAAGTTAAAGACACAATCAGCTCAAACATGTAGCTATAATTGACATTATTTATGCATATATATATATATATATATATATATATATATATACATAAAAAAAATAATTCTTTCAATATCTTAAAAGGCATTGTCTTTGATTCTGAAGATAAAAGAGTATTGCATGTGACCATGCACACACAGTTGCGACAAGGATATTTGCCCCATCTGATTTAGACAGCAATTGTCTCCCTTGGGGTTAATTTTATATGTGTGTCCATTAACCTTCGCTGAGAACTTTTTAGCTGTCACATCCTGGCTTCTTATCTTATAATATACAGACGTTACTTCAAATAGAAGATGATTAGGTCCTATGCATGTCCCTTGGTCAATCTAGTCATGCATGTTAATCATTGACTTAAACTCTGCCAAATCATTGGTTTTCCTGGCTGACTCAGACAACCCATTCCATGTTCTAATAACACTAGGGAAGAAGGAGCATTTGTACAATGTTGTCCTAGCATATGGAACTAGTTCATTCATAAGTATCAGAAAACTGTTTGAGAATGTAGGCTTTATAGTTCATTTGTTTCAAATTGTGATTGCTTTGTTTTAACTAATTGAATTGTGATTTATATTTGAGAAATTCTCATTGCAGTTATGGATTAAATTGTTCTAAATATTTATCCCTGTGATTTATTCTATTTGAAGTCAAGTTATATGATGCTACAAAGACATCAAACCCTTAAAATTAATCATTACAACTGGACTACAATAAAATCAAATAAAGCAACAACTTCAACAATATAAGTCAATTTGATGACAGTACATAAAGTCAATAGCTTAATTGATGGCTGCCTGGTCGAGCGGTTTGCACGCTGGACTGTCGTATCGATTTACCGATGGTCCCGGGTTCAAACCCTGCCGGCTCCCATCCCCCGTCGTCCTGCGGGAGGTTTGGACTAGGAAATAACTATCTTCAACTCTGAAGGAATTTCCGAAACATGTAAAACATTTTACAAACATTTTACAATAGCTTCCTAATGCATCTCGTGTCCTTGGCATAGACATTTTTGTTGTTGTTACTTGAGAATACAAAAGTATATGAGCTAGAAAGGTTTTTTATATCTCATTATTAATTCCCTCACAAAATGTGCTTCAACTGCAAAGCCAATTAGCTTGTCCTTTGTGATAAGTGAGACATATAGCAAAATTATCTTTGTTAAAAGTGACATGCATATCATCCACATCTGTCCCTTGACTTTTGTCGTAGGGGTGCTGTGATAGTTTGCATAACCAAATCCTTCCATTTTTCCCAGTCAGTTCTAAGCAGGATATTAAGATAGAGGCCTGTTCATTCTTTTACATTGTCCAGCTTTTCTTTGTGCTTCCACCACTGAATCTTGAAGGATGACTTTAGACAAGGGAGTCAAGTCTTACCAGAAGGAATATATGGGAGAAGGTTTCCATGATAACCAAACACAACTCTTCTCAAGCCAGGATTTGAGCTCAAGCCCTTATGATAAGTAGTGTGATGACTTTGCTCAGGCTGTCTTGGAGTCAACTTTGGATGATTATTAGGTTGAACCAATTACTCTGCAGGCGTTTGGGTTTTCATGTTTGGGTGTATTCAATGTAATTGATTATCCAACACAGACAAATCAAAATATTGATTTTAACTAGTGAAGAAAGTGCTCAACACTGATGAACAGTTTAACAACTAATTTCATATGTAATGAGAAGGCCACAGTCAAAGTCTCTGTAAGAATAAACACGTCTATTCCCCAGAGAATTCTATCTAATTCTATTTTCCAGTCTCTAACCCAAATATTTCAAGCGTCACTAGTCCCGTTCAATATACGTCTCCTATGGTGCGTTGCTAAGTAGCTAAAACTATAAACTAAGTGCCTAACAGTAACCAAGTGGTTTATGCCTCTTAGCCAAACATACCACTTATCTTTGTCATAAGTAATATATAGCTTGATCTTTGTGATTAGTGACAATTGTTTAAAGTGAAGTGTCTCTACAGTCATGTCTTATGTAGTCTTTGTCCTATTGACTCTAATTTTATGTTTTCACAAAACTAAAAATAAGAAATCTCAAGAAAAACTTAAGAAAAACTCATGTACATGACATCATTTTAGACATTAGTTGTATAATAATCTTGTATACATTTTTTATTCTCCCAGTGTCCAAGCCCAAGATTCTAAAGGGGGACTATCCTCTATTGAATATGTTAATGTAGTTGTCTGCCCTGACTGCAGCAATCATGGAACTTGTGACAGAAGCAAAACTCAGAAAGAAGAAAAAGAGAATGGAAGATTTGTTCTCAATGTTTGTTCCTGTTGGCCGGCCTATGCAGGTTTGTCTAAGAACTAACATATGTAGTTCTAGTGAAATGAAACATTTTATTTTGAAAAAAGATTTCAATACACTTGGACAAAAAATGTTAGGCCTTTTGAAGTTTTTTTTTCAAATGTATTCATTACATTGAAAGTAATAATTTTGATTTGTTTTCTTAAATAATGGCTGAACAGTTGTCATTCATATCTTATCTTATATAATACAGACTCCGTTTGGGATCCCTCAACTCAAGAAAATATTAGGAAACTGGAACAGACACAAAATAGAGCAGTGAGATTCATAACAAACAAATATTCACATTTGACTAGAGTAACACCTTTAGTAAATTCACTAAATTTAGAAAGCCTTCAGGATAGAAGACTCAAAAGTAAAGTAGCAATTATACACAAGACACTGAACCATAATCTTCAAATACAAAAACAAAATCTAATAAAATACTCAGAAATACACAAAGATAAAGGCAGAGCTTCTCTGTCTATTTATAATTTATAATAATGATAGTTTATTTTATAGAGCGCTGTGTTAACATAATGTAGGCTGAAAGAGCTGTGATAGCATTACAACCTTAAATGAAGGGCTAAAATGACAAACTTATCTGCAGAAAGTTTTAAACAGAGAGTTCCTAGTGTTCTTCAATGTGGATTGAGGTATAATAATTCTGTGACTTTGAAAATGGAGATTAGGCAAGATAGCAAAATTTTGCTTGGATGTGACCTACATTTTTTAAAACAGAAAATGCTTTAAAAAGCCTTCATCTGTTTTTTTTTTAAACCTTTATTGTTTTAAAAACCTTTTTCAGAGCACTAATTTTTTTTTTCAGAGACCAGTTGCCTCCCTTTTGTTATTGCCACTGAGTCATTCTTCTCTCCCTTTTGAACTCACCAAAGACAAAATTAGTGTATACATAAAAACCAATTCCTTTAGACTTTCTATTTAGACTTTGAGCAAGCATATTTCTTTGAAAAGCCAAATGTCAATGACAATATCATTAAGGGTGATTAAAAGGCCATCATTAAATGAACACACTTTCAAAATCAGGATGTTATTAATTTTATTTGTTTTAACAGTTAAATCCAGCAATACTCAAACAATTTTAATTTTGACATTTTACTAAAGAAATGATAATATTTTAATTTAATAATACAAGCTTATTAATTTTATTTTAGTATTAATGGTTTCCACCTCATCCCTAATGAGATTTAAACCAGAGTATTCGCCACACCATTTTGTTAGAAGAGTTCATCATCATCATCATCGTTCCTTTGTGTTCCTTGTGGAACATAGAGCCTCGACAAAAAAACAGGCCACTCTCCACGGTCTCTTGCAAGTTTTTTGATGGCTTCCCAACTCTTTCCGGTCCTCTCGGCTTCCTCCATTATACTGCGTCGCTATGTTTGTTTCCGTTAGAAGAAATACAGTCCTCTTTTTGAAGCACTAAACATTGTATCAGAACTGGACTTTCGTTCTGACTTCTTGATAGTCCAGGGCTCATACCCTGCTCACTCCCATCCCCCTTCATTCTGCGACAGGTTTGCACTAGGAAGTTAATTATCTTCAACTCTGAAGGAACATCGAAACATATAAAACATTAAAGAAACAATATTTCTTCTTTTCTGTTTTAAAATAATTTCTTTTTAGCATTCTTAAACCATCCTGATAAGTTAGGCAAAAACTTAGCTGACCAATTTAACTTGTGATATCTGATAGCTAATTGTTCAGCTTTTAAAACCGTGCATAGTTTATATCTAGTGGAGTTTTAAAGCTCAGTTGTATTTTGCTGACCGCCTAAAGGCAGCTTGGACACTTTCTTCCAGATATTTGCCCCCCCCCCCAAAGAGATTGCATAAGGGTGCATTAAGCATATTGTTACGTAGCACACTAAACTGTATTGCTGGCCTGTGTCACAAATGTCCACTGGTAACACACAGTTAACCCTTTTGCGCCGCTAATAGGGCAATAGGGTTATAACAATATTTTAAGAGAATGGAAGAAGCTCAGTACAAAAGCTTTGATAATTTTATTTTTGTAACTCTGGTGTATTTTTTTTTAAATTCCTGATTGGCTCAAATCATGCTATAAAAACTATTAACAATACACTCATTCTTTAGGTGCCAACTGTGATTCTGATTATGACGCCTGCAAAGATCAGCCTTGTCTTGCTGGTCAGACCTGTACTGATAAAACAGCCAGTGAGCAAGGCAACAGTACAGTTGGCTACACGTGTGGCTCCTGCCCAACTGGCTTTGAAACAAGAAATAATGTTTGTGTTGGTAAGACTAAACAGTTTATACTAACATCCCTTTATCATCATGAATCAATTTTTTCTCTAATTACCAACAAGAAAATTATTAAACAAAATACTTTTTAAAAAAAGAATCTCTTATTAAGTGTACTTGTATGAATTAGTTTGGATCAGTCATGTAATTAAATTTGTAATTGATCTAGACTAACAATAAAACAACATAGGGGGAACGACCTGAATTTTGAACTCATTGCTCAAGCTTTCTCAGGCTTCTCAAGCCAACACACTAACCACTCTGCTTGTGGAGAGCTTATGAACATGGAAGATTGTAGAGTTATCTTTTGAATCTGTAGTGCAAAATATCTGCTTGATCTGAGATCGTGCTTAAGAGAAATAACATGAACAAACTTTTTACCAGACAAAAATACAGAGTTGATATAAGCTTTGTAAAAATACCTCGCAGTAAATCAAAGGAAAATGTATTGTTCTTTTAGTCCACTGTGCTTTGATCAGTGAAAATGTTCTTTCAACATAATACAATTGTCACTTGAAAATGAAAACACCTGTTTGAGTTTGCCACAAAGGTTGCCATCTTCCTGCTCTATATGAGTGACTGTTTGAGCCAGAAGCTATAAATAATTATAGGTTGAATTCAGTTAATGAATAAAATTAACCAGCAGTTATCAGCAGAAGGAAATCTGGACATTTTCATGCTATAGGTCAAGGCCTTCCTGATAAATCACACAATTTAAAAACAAAACATGTCTTCCTTTAGCGAGATACCTTTTAACCCTAATAAGGTATATTATTAGTATTAAATGTAAGCATTTTTGAAATACAAAAGCGAGAGCAAGTGATGACAGGCTGGCGCTCTGAAATAACAATAATTTACTAATTAAACACATCTATTAACAAGTTTAAAGCTAGATTGTAATCTACTTTCTGTATTCACCATGGCAGATAAAAATGAGTGTTTTGGGAATGTAACTGTACCAGTGTGTCCTGAGAACTCCAAGTGTGAAAACACTGTTGGCTCCTACAGTTGTTCCTGTCAACCTGGTTATAGAGTTGATCCTAAGAACACCAGTATCTGTAAAGGTTAGTCACTTTTTTGTGTAAATAGAGTATTGCATTTAGAATATTTAACTTGCAATGGAAAATGAATGTTTTAGAGCAGGGTGCAGAAGTACAAATAGGTTATTGTCACATATAATAATGCCAACTCTTAAAAATTATCAAAAAAGTGAAAAATGAGACATAATGATATAGCTACATGGTCATGAGGTTATGTGTCTATGTTTGTAAAATGTTTTATATGTTTCCGATGTTCCTTCAGAGTTGAAGAGAATTTACTTCCTAGTGCAAACATCCCACAGGACGACAGGGATGGCGTTTGGTAGGGTATGAACCCGGGACCATCGAGAAGTCCAAAAGACAGTCCAGCGCGCATACTTCACAACCAGGCAGCCACTCTGGTCACAATAGTCCTGGGTTTGAACCTTGTTTGTTTTCATCCCTTGCCAAGAGGTTCAGACTTGGAAGAAAGAATGTCAGGAAGTCTAGATAATTTACTACTCTAGAGAATCCACTCTATTATGAAATAATAAAATAGTCCAAACAATCAAAGGCAAGGCTACAACTCCACTCACTCATTTTACTTACACATTAAATATGTTTAACCTTAAATTATTGAAGTGAAATTGGAACCAGTGAAATCTGCCCATGTGGAGTGCCACCAAGATAAACCCTGGCCCCAAAACACCCCAAGAAAAATATATGGAGCATCCCTGATTTTGAAACCACTGTGCAGTTCGTCTCATATATTTGTCTAGTCGTCTGAACCCTCCAACATAAAAAATGAGAACGAGGAAGGATAAGAATTGAAGTGAGAGAAACAAAACAAACTAAAATAAATGAAAATTGTAATTTCTTCAGCTCAAATTTTTTCTATTTCTTATTGTAGAGTAAGAAACACTATTTCCACTTTTCAGATGTGGATGAATGTGCAGAGAAGACTGCCAACTGCCAACAAGTGTGTGAGAACACAGACGGTGGATTCAACTGTTCCTGCTTACCTGGCAACACTTGGGACGTGGCCAACAGAATCTGTAAACAGGGTAACGTACACACTCTGGTTGTTTTGAAAATCATTTTTCTTACAATATTTTATGGTGGACTGTAGGTGAAAGAAGTTTACTAGATATTTTGTACACACTAAGGAAAGACTTTTGGTGGCATGGTGGTCGAACGGTTAAGCGCTTGGCTTCCGAACCTGAGGTCCTAGGTTCGAATCCCGGTGAAGACTGAGATTTTGAGTTTCGGGATTTTTAGGGCGCCTCTGAGTCCACCCAACTCTAATGGGTACCTGACTTAAATTGGGGAAAGTAAAGGCGGTTGGTCGTTGTGCTGGCCACATAACACCTTGCTTGTATAACCGTTGGCTAAGGAAACAGATGACCTTAACATCATCTGCTCCATAGATCGCAAGGTCTGAAAGGGACACTTTACTTTTTTTTTTACTTAGGAAAGACTTTATAACTTATGATAATTAATTTTATTATCTCTACATTCCATTTCATCCATAGTCTTCTTTGGCACTCTTCTGTTCAATGACCCATTCATCCTGTCTCCTTCAGCACTTGTATGTTCAATGACCAATTCATCCTGTCTCCTTCAGCACTTGTATGTTCAATGACCAATTCATCCTGTCTCCTTCAGCACTCTTCTGTTCAATGACCCATTCATCCTGTCTCCTTCAGCACTCTTCTGTTCAATGACCCATTCATCCTGTCTCCTTCAGCACTTGTATGTTCAATGACCCATTCATCCTGTCTCCTTCAGCACTCTTCTGTTCAATGACCCATTCATCCTGTCTCCTTCAGCACT
>JADKLZ010049226.1:0-11606 GCA_021533235.1 Biomphalaria straminea | reverse complement strand
TTTGTTTTGTTACTTTGAAGACGTCTTCCCCATGTGTTCATGTTTTTTCAAATAAACATCTGACTGTATCTGTTGAATTTATGTTAATACAGCTAGTGCATCAGGAGATCCTCACATCAAAACTCTAGATGGTTATGACTTCACACTGAATGGTCTTGGAGAGTATGTCATTTGTTGGATTCCTGAAAAAGAATTCATGTTCCAGGCCAGAACTCAGCAAGTACTGGACATTTACGGCAATGTAACCAAAGCCACTGTTTTTGTGGCTTTTGCTGCCAAAGAAGGAAACTATTCTAGACTTCAAGTTGAATTGAATTCCACTGGAACTGGTAAACTTAGTTTATGCGTAACTGTTTTTACCTACATTTTAAGTTAAAATTGAAACTAAATCAATGGCTATTAATATATTAATATTTGATCTTTACTTTATATATATAATTGGTCTTCTTGAAAATGTAACTAGAACTGATAAACCTAGTATATATGTAGCTATTTTCATATATGTTTAATTTAAGCTAAAGTAAAGTGTCCCCTTCAGACCATGCGATCTATGGGGCAGATGATGTTAAGGTCATCTGTTTCTTTGGCCAACGGTTAACGAGCAGTGTGTTATGTGGCCAGCACAATGACCAACTGCATTTACTTTCCCCAACTTAAGTCAGGTACCCATTAGAGTTGAGTGAAATCAGGGGCGCCTTAAAAATCCAGAAATTCAAAATCCCAGTCTTCACTGGGATTCGAACCCAGGACCTCAGGTTCGGAAGCCAAGTGCTTAACCATTCGACCACCGCGCCCCCAAATTTAAGCTAAAAGTGAAACTAAATAAATTGTTAAATTTAATCATTGTTAAATTTAATCAATTTGGTTTAACTATTTGTATATATATAAAAATTGGCTTCTTGAAGTATAACTTAATAATCTTTAATGCTTTTTTTTTTCTTTTAAAGGCATGGTAATAACAGCCAATGGTCAAGACGTGACAAAAGACTTCTATGGCTCTCAAGATTTCAATAGAACAGTCAGCAGCTCTATCAGTGTGACCCGATCGAACAAGGAGAATAAAATAACTTTGATTGCCGTTTTCCCGTCATGTTAGTGAACGTTCCTTATTACATAGATATTACAAAAATAAATGAATATAAAGGGTAGACCTTTTTTTTTATAACCTTGATGGTGCTTTTCAATCAACAGCTGTGTCAGTCAGTTTGTTTGTCGGTGTAAAGAATCTGGAAGTTTCTTTGAATGTTCCCACATCCTACAAAGGAAAAACTCAAGGTCTGATGGGTAACTTTAATGACAACCCAAACGATGATTTAACACTACAGAGTGGCACTGTTCTCAGCCCTAACAGTACAGAAAGAATTATTTTTGAGAAATTCGGAACAGATTGTAAGTCATTATATATTATATTTAAATTTAACAATTCAAGCAATAGATAAAAGAATGCTTTTTAAAAACAAAGCTTATCTAAGGGGCAGAAATGCTAATTACAGCGATATACCTTTCAGGGCTTTGCTCCCTTTCTGCCATATAAAACAAAATCAATTAATTAGTACTAAATCTTTAAATAATTTGTTAAGTTTTGGATTGTGTGTATTGTCATTGACTATGAATAATTATGCAAAATTTCAACTTGATCTGGGAATGGGGGAAAAAATATGTCAAAACATAAGGGGAATAAATCCATATATACACCCACTTCTCTCATTAAGTAGCATTTATTTTCCTTATTTCAATATCAAACAAAATAATATATTACCAACAATTAATTGACTAATTTGTTAATTTTTAAAAAATGGATTCATGTCTTGTCAGGTTCAGTGAATAATTGGGCAAAGTTTAAACTTGATCAGAGAATGGGAGAAAAAACCCAAACTTTTTACTAGACAGACAGACAGATTGAGTTGATATAAGCTTTGTAACAATATTTAAACATTAGTGGGGAAGGTAAGGAAAAAGAAAGATGATGTGGGGATTATTGTATGTGTGGGTAATACTGTGTAAATGTTCATTTTGAAAATGATTTTCTGTGATTTCTTACATAATCAATCAAGTAATATACTTGAATTTATACTATAGTATCCATATATTAAACAGACAACTAAATATAAACCTTTATATAAGCCTATATGATCTTGTGAAATTTTACATAGTATTATGACTTCTACTTTATGATAGTAATTACACTAATTACATTACAATCTTAAGTTCTTTTTTTTAGCATGATTATGCTGACTGTAATTAAGTGTGAGTTGATTGTTGTATTATGTTTAATTTTATCATCAAGGGCAAGTCACTACCAGCAACACAATATTCAGTTATCCCCCTGGGGAGACAGCACTGACCTATCAACATGCAGATTTCATACCTCTGTTCAAAGAGGACATCGATCCTGCCAAGCTGAAGGAGGCTCAAGCAAAATGTCTCGACAATGATGCGTGTATCTTCGATTATGTCCTGACTGGGAATGAGGCATTGGCTAACAACACCAAGAATGTCCTAAATGAGGCTACGGAGATTCAGTCAATCCAAGGTAAAATTTCAAAGTCTTAATTGATACACACCAAACTGGCCCGTCCATCCCTTAATTTTGTTCACCCATCACCTTTTGTCTGCCTTTCCTTCTTTTGACAGTTGTCTATAGTAGGAAGGTCTTTGCATATACTGAGGTCCTACAGTCTTAGCTTGCATTTGTTCTATTAATGGTCAGAAGGTCATCATGAGGTCCATTTTCTATTGTATTGCTGTCTTTGTAGGTGATACCAAGATTCATCAGTTGCATCTTGATTCCATGGGAAGGATCCTCTTATCTAATTCTGTTTTTTTTTATGAGTCCAAGTTTGCAAGCATTCAGGAATTCTGCCTTGACCAAGGAAAACACCAGATCTTTTTTTTTTCAGTTGATTGCTTTGACATTGTTTTTCAATGTTATCTTTGTGGACTTCTCAATTTTGCCATCCATTCAGGTCTGCTTTCTTGATCTTGAACAAGAGCTCTGAAATATTTAAAACTCTAATTGCTTTGTTTGGAGGTCCACATTCCACTGATGATGTAGATTGAGGAATTGATTAAAGTTTATTGCAAGAATCAGGCAGGAATAACCAAAGACGTTTAAGTCATTGATTAACTGGCATGACTAGATTGACACATGAAATGCATTGGATGTAATTATCTTCTTTATTGAAGTAAAGTCTGTAATATATAAGATAACATTTAGGACATTCCACAGTCCTCATTTCTCTAATAGCTAGCCACCTGAGGTTTGGTAAAAAAAAAAGTTGGTCTTTGATCTGGCCCCATAGCACCTGCACAGTTACACATTGACTTACAAACTAGTTAAATTTACTATAAGAAAATCAATGGGCACAATGGCTAACTCAAACCCCTTCCTCTCTCCATGTGTATATAGCTCCTTCTTCATGATCGAAGATGAGCACATTTCATATTTCCTATGAATTAGAAGATGACGTTAAAGTCCAATCCTTGCTATAAAAAGCCAGCCTCATATGTGGCATGGTCATTTGCAGACAGACCTGCTTCTTCTCTCAGCGTTTTGTTGTCTTGGTGCTTTTTTTACTCTGGCCACTTTTTTTGCTTCAAATCTCATGATTTCGAGACTCACAGCTTCACGCCATGAGGAGTTATCGAGAGCCAGTGCTTCCCAGCCGTGAATGTCAACACCACACTCCTTGAAGGAGCTCTTAAGGGTGTCTTTATACCGCTTGTATTAACCTCTGTGGGAGTGCTTTCCTGCACACAACTCCCTGTACAGAAGTTGTTGGGAAGGCAATTATCTGGCATGTCCATGTGTAACTCTTTTACAAAAAAGCTTTGATAAGGCCAAATAAAACTTGTAAAGTTAAAGACTGGCCTAGAAACTAATTAACTTACTATGAGAATATCAATGGGCACAATGGTTAACTCAACACTCTCCTCCCTCCATGTGTAACTCTTTTACTAACAGCTTAATTTTTTTCAGCCAACAATCTGCCAGTCTTAACAGTATTAAGTGGTCAGCTCAACAGCAAGAGGCAGTGGGAAGTAACTCATGGCAAACCTGCCAGCTTAAATTTTTCAGCCACGGATGCTGACAAGGACAGCATCACTTACAGATTGCAAGAAAGCACCAGCTCACTTTCTATTGATTCTAAGACTGGCATTTTAACTTACACACCAGACATGAATGTTCCAGTGACAATAGGGTAAGGTATTGTTGTTTTTTAAATATAAATTTTTATTTATTATTTATAAGATCTACATGTGGGATGCGTGGTTAAGAGGCTAAGTAGCGCCCTAAGAATGCTATAAGCATGAAAGTAGCGCTATATAAAAGCTAGAATTTTTTTTTTAAGAGTACTGATTAAAAACAACAAAACTAGACTTATGTCCAAATATTAGCTTTAAGTTAAAGACACAATCAGCTCAAACATGTAGCTATAATTGACATTATTTATGCATATATATATATATATATATATATATATATATACATAAAAAAAATAATTCTTTCAATATCTTAAAAGGCATTGTCTTTGATTCTGAAGATAAAAGAGTATTGCATGTGACCATGCACACACAGTTGCGACAAGGATATTTGCCCCATCTGATTTAGACAGCAATTGTCTCCCTTGGGGTTAATTTTATATGTGTGTCCATTAACCTTCGCTGAGAACTTTTTAGCTGTCACATCCTGGCTTCTTATCTTATAATATACAGACGTTACTTCAAATAGAAGATGATTAGGTCCTATGCATGTCCCTTGGTCAATCTAGTCATGCATGTTAATCATTGACTTAAACTCTGCCAAATCATTGGTTTTCCTGGCTGACTCAGACAACCCATTCCATGTTCTAATAACACTAGGGAAGAAGGAGCATTTGTACAATGTTGTCCTAGCATATGGAACTAGTTCATTCATAAGTATCAGAAAACTGTTTGAGAATGTAGGCTTTATAGTTCATTTGTTTCAAATTGTGATTGCTTTGTTTTAACTAATTGAATTGTGATTTATATTTGAGAAATTCTCATTGCAGTTATGGATTAAATTGTTCTAAATATTTATCCCTGTGATTTATTCTATTTGAAGTCAAGTTATATGATGCTACAAAGACATCAAACCCTTAAAATTAATCATTACAACTGGACTACAATAAAATCAAATAAAGCAACAACTTCAACAATATAAGTCAATTTGATGACAGTACATAAAGTCAATAGCTTAATTGATGGCTGCCTGGTCGAGCGGTTTGCACGCTGGACTGTCGTATCGATTTACCGATGGTCCCAGGTTCAAACCCTGCCGGCTCCCATCCCCCGTCGTCCTGCTGGAGGTTTGGACTAGGAAATAACTATCTTCAACTCTGAAGGAATTTCCGAAACATGTAAAACATTTTACAAACATTTTACAATAGCTTCCTAATGCATCTCGTGTCCTTGGCATAGACATTTTTGTTGTTGTTACTTGAGAATACAAAAGTATATGAGCTAGAAAGGTTTTTTATATCTCATTATTAATTCCCTCACAAAATGTGCTTCAACTGCAAAGCCAATTAGCTTGTCCTTTGTGATAAGTGAGACATATAGCAAAATTATCTTTGTTAAAAGTGACATGCATATCATCCACATCTGTCCCTTGACTTTTGTCATAGGGGTGCTGTGATAGTTGCATAACCAAATCCTTCCATTTTTCCCAGTCAGTTCTAAGCAGGATATTAAGATAGAGGCCTGTTCATTCTTTTACATTGTCCAGCTTTTCTTTGTGCTTCCACCACTGAATCTTGAAGGATGACTTTAGACAAGGGAGTCAAGTCTTACCAGAAGGAATATATGGGAGAAGGTTTCCATGATAACCAAACACAACTCTTCTCAAGCCAGGATTTGAGCTCAAGCCCTTATGATAAGTAGTGTGATGACTTTGCTCAGGCTGTCTTTGAGTCAACTTTGGATGATTATTAGGTTGAACCAATTACTCTGCAGGCGTTTGGGTTTTCATGTTTGGGTGTATTCAATGTAATTGATTATCCAACACAGACAAATCAAAATATTGATTTTAACTAGTGAAGAAAGTGTTCAACACTGATGAACAGTTTAACAACTAATTTAATATACGATGAGAAGGCCACAGTCAAAGTCTCTGTAAGAATAAACACGTCTATTCCCCACGACAATTCTATCGCTGATTTTCCAGTCTATAACCCAAATATTTCAAGCGTCACTAGTCCTGTTCAATATAAGTCTCCTATGGTGCGTTGCTAAATAGCTAAAACTATAAACTAAGTGCCTAACAGTAACCAAGTGGTTTATGCCTCTTAGCCAAACATACCACTTATCTTTGTCATAAGTGATATATAGCTTGATCTTTGTGATTAGTGACAATTGTTTAAAGTGAAGTGTCTCTACAGTCATGTCTTATGTAGTCTTTGTCCTATTGACTCTAATTTTATGTTTTCACAAAACTAAAAATAAGAAATCTCAAGAAAAACTTAAGAAAAACTCATGTACATGACATCATTTTAGACATTAGTTGTATAATAATCTTGTATACATTTTTATTCTCCCAGTGTCCAAGCCCAAGATTCTAAAGGGGGACTATCCTCTATTGAATATGTTAATGTAGTTGTCTGCCCTGACTGCAGCAATCATGGAACTTGTGACAGAAGCAAAACTCAGAAAGAAGAAAAAGAGAATGGAAGATTTGTTCTCAATGTTTGTTCCTGTTGGCCGGCCTATGCAGGTTTGTCTAAGAACTAACATATGTAGTTCTAGTGAAATGAAACATTTTATTTTGAAAAAAGATTTCAATACACTTGGACAAAAAATGTTAGGTCTTTTGAAGTTTTTTTTTTTCAAATGTATTCATTACATTGAAAGTAATAATTTTGATTTGTTTTCTTAAATAATGGCTGAACAGTTGTCTATTATTGAAGGGTTCATTCATATCTTATCTTATATAATATGTCTATTATTGAAGGGTTCATTCATATCTTATCTTATATAATATGTCTATTATTGAAGGGTTCATTCATATCTTATCTTATATAATACAGACTCCATTTGGGATCCCTCAACTCAAGAAAACATTAGGAAACTGGAACAGACACAAAATAGAGCAGCGAGATTCATAACAAACAAATATTCACATTTGACTAGAGTAACACCTTTAGTAAATTCACTAAATTTAGAAAGCCTTCAGGATAGAAGATTCAAAAGTAAAGTAGCAGTTATACACAAAACACTGAACCATAAATAAATACAAAAAAAACAAAATCTAATAAAATACTCAGAAATACACAAAGATAAAGGCAGAGCTTCTCTGTCTATTTATAACTTATAATAATGATAGTTTATTTTATAGAGCGCTGTGTTAACATAATGTAGGCTGAAAGAGCTGTGATAGCATTACAAGCTTAAACAAAGGGTTAAAATGACAAACTAATCTGCAGAAAGTTTTAAACAGAGAGTTCCTAGTGTTCTTCAATGTGGATTGAGGTATAATAATTCTGTGACTTTGAAAATGGAGATTAGGCAAGATAGCAAAATTTTGCTTGGATGTAACCTATATTTTTTAAAACAGAAAATGCTTTAAAAAGCCTTCATCTGTTTTTTTTTTTAACCTTTATTGTTTTTAAAACCTTTTTCAGAGCACTAATTTTTTTTTTTTCAGAGACCAGTTGCCTCCCTTTTGTTATTGCCACTGAGTCATTCTTCTCTCCCTTTTGAACTCACCAAAGACAAAATTAGTGTATACATAAAAAACAATTTAGACTTTCTATTTAGACTTTGAGCAAGCATATTTCTTTGAAAAGCCAAATGTCAATGACAATATCATTAAGGGTGATTAAAAGACCATCACTAAATGAACACACTTTCAAAATCAGGATGTTATTAATTTTATTTGTTTTAACAGTTAAATCCAGCAATACTCAAACAATTTTAATTTTGACATTTTACTAAGTTTTATGATCAAGGTTTTTGTTTTTTAAAGAAATGATAATATTTTAATTTAATAATACAAGCTTATTAATTTTATTTTAGTATTAATGGTTTCCACCTCATCCCTAATGAGATTTAAACCAGAGTATTCGCCACACCATTTAGTTAGAAGAGTTCATCATCATCATCATCGTTCCTTTGTGTTCCTTGTGGAACATAGAGCCTCGACAAAAAAACAGGCCACTCTCCACGGTCTCTTGCAAGTTTTTTTATGGCTTCCCAGCTCTTTCCGGTCCTCTCGGCTTCCTCCATTATACTGCGTTGCTATGTTTGTTTCCGTTAGAAGAGTTACAGTCCTCTTTTTGAAGCACTAAACATTGCATCGGAACTGGACTGTCGTTCTGACTTCTTGATAGTCCAGGGCTCATACCCTGCCCTCTGCCATCCCCCTTCATTCTGCGACAGGTTTGCACTAGGAAGTTAATTATCTTCAACTCTGAAGGAACATCGAAACATATAAAACATTTAAAGAAATAATATTTCTTCTCTTCTTTTATAAAATAATTTCTTTTTAGCATTTTTAAACCATCCTGATAAGTTAGGCAAAAACTTAGCTGACCAATTTAACTTGTGATATCTGATAGCTAATTGATCAGCTTTTAAAATTGTGCATAGTTTATATCTAGTGGAATTTTAAAGCTCAGTTGTATTTTGCTGACCGCCTAAAGGCAGCTTGGACACTTTCTTCCAGATATTTGCCCCCCCCCCCAAAGAGATTGCATAAGGGTGCATTAAGCATATTGTTACGTAGCACACTAAACTGTATTGCTGGCCTGTGTCACAAATGTCCACTGGTAACACACAGTTAACCCTTTTGCGCTGCTAATAGGGCAATAGGGTTATAACAATATTTTAAGAGAATGGAAGAAGCTCAGTACAAAAGCTTTGATAATTTTATTTTTATAACTCTGGTGTATTTTTTTTTAAACTCCTGATTGGCTCAAATCATGCTATAAAAACTATTAACAATACACTCATTCTTTAGGTGCCAACTGTGATTCTGATTATGATGCCTGCAAAGATCAGCCTTGTCTTGCTGGTCAGACCTGTACTGATAGAACAGCTAGTGAACAAGGCAACAGTACAGTTGGCTACACGTGTGGCTCCTGCCCAACTGGCTTTGAAACAAGAAATAATGTTTGTGTTGGTAAGACTAAACAGTTTATAATAACATCCCTTTATCATCATGAATCAATTCTTTCTCTAATTACCAACAAGAAAATTATTAAACAAAATACTTTTTAAAAAAAGAATCTCTGATTAAGTGTACTTGTAAGAATTAGTTTGGATCAGTCATGTAATTAAATTTGTAATTGATCTAGACTAACAATAAAACAACATAGGGGGAACAACCTGAATTTTGAACTCATTGCTCAAGCTTTCTCAGGCTTCTCAAGCCAACACACTAACCACTCTGCTTGTGGAGAGCTTATGAACATGGAAGATTGTAGAGTTATCTTTTGAATCTGTAGTGCAAAATATCTGCTTGATCTGAGATCGTGCTTAAGAGAAATAACATGCACAAACTTTTTACCAGACAGAAAGACAGAGTTGATATAAGCTTTGTAAAAATACCTCTAAGTAAATCAAAGGAAAATGTATTGTTCTTTTAGTCCACTGTGCTTTGATCAGTGAAAATGTTCTTTCAACATAATACAATTGTCACTTGAAAATGAAAACACCTGTTTGAGTTTGCCACAAAGGTTGCCATCTTCCTGCTATATATGAGTGAGTGTTTCAGCCAGAAGCTATAAATAATTATAGGTTGAATTCAGTTAATGAATAAAATTAACCAGCAGTTATCAGCAGAAGGAAATCTGGACATTTTCATGCCATAGGTCGATGCCTTCCTGATAAATCACACAATTTAAAAAAAAAACATGTCCTCCTTTAGTGAGATGCCTTTTAACCCTAATAAAAGGTATATTATTAGTATTAAATGTAAGCATTTTGGAAATAAAAAGGGAGAGCAAGTGATGACAGGCTAGCGCTCTGAAATAAAAATAATTTACTAATAAAACACATCTATTAACAAGTTTAATTCTTAGATTGTAATCTACTTTCTGTATTCACCATGGCAGATAAAAATGAGTGTTTTGGGAATGTAACTGTACCAGTGTGTCCTGAAAACTCTAAGTGTGAAAACACTGTTGGCTCCTACAGTTGTTCCTGTCAACCTGGTTATAGAGTTGATCCTAAGAGCACCAGTATCTGTAAAGGTTAGTCACTTTTTTTGTGTAAATAGAGTATTAAATTTAGAATATTTAACTTGCAATGGAAAATGAATGTTTTAGAGCAGGGTGCAGAAGTACAAATAGGTTATTGTCACATATAATAATGTTAACTCTTAAGATTTAACAAAAATGTGAAAAATGAGACATAATGATATAGCTACATGGTCATGAGGTTATGTGTCTATGTTTGTCAAATGTTTGACATGTTTCCGATGTTCCTTCAGAGCTGAAGAGAATTTACTTCCTAGTGCAAACATCCCACAGGACGACAGGGATGGCGTTTGGCAGGGTATGAACCCGGGACCATCGACCAGCGCGCATACTGCACAACCAGGCAGCCACTCTGTTCACAATAGTCCTGGGTTTGAACCTTGTTTGTTTTCATCCCCTGCCAAGAGGTTCGGACTTGGAAAATTGGAACCAGTGAAATCTGCCCATGTGGAGTGCCACCAAACTAAACCCTGGCCCCAAAACACCCCAAGAAAAATATATGGAGCATCCCTGATTTGGAAACCACTGCGCAGTTTGTCTCATATATTTGTCTAGTCATCTGAACCCTCCAACATAAAAAATGAGAATGAGGAAGGATAAGAATTGAAGTGAGAGAAACAAAACAAACTAAAATAAATGAAAATTGTAATTTCTTCAGCTCAAATTTTTTCTATTTCTTATTGTAGAGTAAGAAACACTATTTCCACTTTTCAGATGTGGATGAATGTGCAGAGAAGACTGCCAACTGCCAACAAGTGTGTGAGAACACAGACGGTGGATTCAACTGTTCCTGCTTACCTGGCAACACTTGGGACGTGGCCAACAGAATCTGTAAACAGGGTAACGTACACACTCTGGTTGTTTTGAAAATCATTTTCTTACAATATTTTATGGTGGACTGTAGGTGAAAGAAGTGTACTAGATATTTTGTACACACTAAGGAAAGACTTTTGGTGGCATGGTGGTCGAACGGTTAAGCGCTTGGCTTCCGAACCTGAGGTCCTAGGTTCGAATCCCGGTGAAGACTGAGATTTTGAGTTTCGGGATTTTTAGGGACCCTCTGAGTCCACCCAACTCTAATGGGTACCTGACTTAAATTGGGGAAAGTAAAGGCGGTTGGTCGTTGTGCTGGCCACATAACACCTTGCTTGTATAACCGTTGGCTAAGGAAACAGATGACCTTAACATCATCTGCTCCATAGATCGCAAGGTCTGAAAGGGACAATTTACTTTTTTTTTTTACTTAGGAAAGACTTTATAACTTATGATAATTAACTTTTTTATCTCTACATTCCATTTCATCCATAGTCTTCTTTGGCACTCTTCTGTTCAATGACCCATTCATCCTGTCTCCTTCAGCACTCTTCTGTTCAATGACCCATTCATCCT
>JADKLZ010049086.1:0-14967 GCA_021533235.1 Biomphalaria straminea | reverse complement strand
TCATTAGGAAAACATTTGAAAGAATTTTCGTTGAAATAAAAAAAAAAGGCTTAATTGCACTACGCAGGCTAGTGAGGTTGTATAGACATATCGAAGGTTAATATAAATCAGTGGTTCCAAAATTATTTTGGCTCGAAGACCCCCTTGCCATGTTTTCCGGTATTCTGTAGACCCCTTTTGCTAAGCGATTTTGCTGCTTCGTGAACTTCCAATGTGTGTATATATCTCCAACCAAAGTAAGGTGAAGACTGAAAAAGTAATAAATGGACGTTGGTCTCATTAAATGTATCAAATGTTAAATATGCAAAGTCGATTTCCCCCTTATTAAATTTTGTTTTAAAATTAGATCTTTAGCATGCAATAAATCCGATAAAGATTCAAAAAAAAAAAAAAAAACAAATCTTGTCAACCAATAGTTTTTCGACAACCATTTCAATGTGAAGGAGCAACTGGTCATCAAAGTTTTTGTCATTTTCTTGACACATTGGAGCACGTTATTAACGAGTTGCTTGGGTTTACTGCGTTGACAACTCATTGAAGTTATTCATGCAATCTACCACTGTCAGTGGATAACTCAATCCATTACTAACACTCAGGGTACATTATTCACAGTGGGACCGAACCAAGAAAGGAGTCCCATTCGTTGCAACTGATATTTCAGTTAAATGGATTGCGTTATCTTTAAAGTAGTTCCTCAAAACATTTAATATTGATTCGCCCTTTTGTCAATTATCAGTTTTCGCAAACATTTTTTTTTTCGTGGGTTTCTTGATCCGTAATAAAACGAACATAACCCAATAAGAAATGCTTCATTACCACGTACGGTGGAGTCGTCAACTTGTAATAAAGAAATATGTACTTTGTAAATAATAGAGAAAAAAAAAAGTTCAATGTAGCAATCCATTTCATCAATAGGCATTTGAATTGTTTTGTTGCTTAAAGTAATGCTTTAATAATAGAATATGCAGCTTTGAGTACAAAATAATTTAAAAACTTCTTCAGCGGCAAGCAAAATCATGTTGTTTTTTATCTAATTTCGCAATAAGTAAAAGATATTTTGAGACACTTGCATACCATTATGTCTTTTTTTTATCTCAAAGCAAAGATTTTGTGCACTTTAGGTCTTTTCTCAACTTTATTATTGATTGTTCAAAAGTATTTCAAATCTAACCCATCTTACTAGAGAGGAATCGTCCCAAATGGTCCTCCAGCTAAGGTGGAGTCATAGTGTCATTATAGGATAGAAGACTTAAAAGTAAAGTAGCAATTATACATAAAACACTGAACCATATTCTTCAAATACAAAAAGCAAACCTACTAAAATACTCAGAAACACACAAAGATAAAGGCACATTCCTCGTTCCATATGCTAGGACAAATTTGTCTAAATGTTCCTTTTTCCCTAGTACTATTAGAGCATGGAATTTTTTATTTTTTTTAGCTTTCGTAGACCCCTTGGAAGTCGTCCTAGACCACCACCCACGGGGTCTAAATAGACCATTTTGGGAATCACTGATATAAATGATAAAATTTTATTTATTTTTTCTTTATTATCAATGAAGAAATGTCTTACAATTGACAAGTGTACATTACACAATAACGTTAAGAACGATTAGCAGACAAAATATACGTTCATACGGCAGTTTCACTTAAACATTGCACGTGAAGCAGAATTTTATTCAATGATGTAGTTGCCATGTTTAAACAAGGCATATTCATTGCTTTTAAGCTTCTACTGGGCTAAAATAACGTAAATACAATACACACAGGTTTGAATGAATATTCATAAGTTGGGATGTTTACTAAAAATCAAACCGTTTATACACTTCCCCACTTGTGGAACTGGACAAGCAAATTCTGCTAGACATCTTAGCCTCTGCACAAAGGTGATGGCATAAGAAAATCTGACAACGTTTTTAAGTTTCGTGTTTCCCTGTTAAAATAACCTTTCTTTACTCTCAGGCACCCGTCCCAGATGCAGGCCAGACGAAGTCGCCCTTTTTTCTGGCGATGGCAGGTTTACGTTGGAAGCGATGTTTACGTGGTTATCTTCCCCTTGACTTTACAGCGGTGGTTTCAGGAAGTTATTTTTGCCCGCAATAGACTCTCTCTCTCTCTCTCTCTCTCTCTCGTATGCTGGAGGGTTTATTGCACTTTCGATTGTTGGATCACATCAACGGCTTAACTTTTAATAATCTCTCTATTATTTCAAACAAGACAATGACTTGTCCTAGAAAAGTGCTCTCTTTGGGAAAAAAAAAGAGACACCGCGAGTGAGTACTCCGGCATTGTCTATCAAACACAAAACATTAAATACCTTCGATTGATTCTTTAAATTTTATTACGATAAGATTCGCAGACTCACTTTCCCTCACATATGCACACACACATACACAAGCAATGGCATCGTCGTTAGAGAAAAAGAACTCAAGGAGTCAGAATTCGGCATTTAGTTTATTATACTACATCTGCAACAAATATAGTTAGTCGTTTCTATTATTCTATCCATACAATTTCAATAGAAGTACTATCTGAAAATGAATGAAATAGGCAGTAGATGACGTAGGCAGTAGAAGACATCTATCAGTGTTCAAAAGCCTGAAAATACAAAGATGGTATCTCTTCTATACGAATCACTTACTTAAGCATTTACCTTTCTGTACATAAAATTCCATGACCCAAAATGTGCCTAGCATTAAACATTTACATCTCCTTTTAAAAAAATCACGTAAATGTTATTTACTAGAGAAGATGATCAACGATGTACAAAACTTGCCTTGTTATAAAATAACGTATAAGGATCTATTTCCTAATGGTTTCGTTCTTCGCTTGATCCATTGTGTCAATGTTTCGTCTATGTATTTCCTAAGATTTTATAACTAATCTTCCCAGTCAGCGGATCCTATAATTCTATTATCAAGCACGTGTTTCTAATTTAGTCTTTGCAATGAGACAAAAAGCCTCGATGCATGCCATTATTTACATGCTAATTTCCACCAATAAATCAACGTTGACTCGTTATGTTTTGGATCTACAATTTTCTATTTTTCAAAGAGTTAAGGATTTAGCCGTTTATGTTGTTTGGATGTGGTTACTATTGTTTGATTAGTATTAGCGAGCATGTAAAAAAAAAGATTAGATTAAAAAAATTGATTGTCATTTTAACTTTTGTTTTTAGGTCTAGTATGTTATTATAACATTATAACATCATGTTTTGTAATTAAATTATTATTATTAAAGTTACATTGTGTGGCTTACAGTATTTAAAACAGAGCCAAATGGTATCGTTGATTTTAAAATGAAGAGTTGGTCAAGATTTCAACTGCATACACAATTAGATACATCAAATCGTATTTCAATGAAAAAAAAAATGTATTTTCGTATATTTTGTGTGAGTGTGTATGGTATCGTAGACATAAACACAGGAAATCAAGAAGACTGAATTTAAAAAAAAAATAAATCCAAAATAAATAATCCACGAAAATAAATAAATGAAACAATAAAGGGAACTATATTCAATTCCAAAGAACTAAAATAGGAACAATTTGTTGATCTCTTCGTGAAACACATATCCAGAAACTCTCAAAGCTTACCAACAAAACAGAGTGAAAAAAAAATCACCACCACCCAGAACACTATAGTCTTCACAGAGGACACCTAATGACTTACTATTAATTCCGACACGAAATTAAAGGTAAACTCTGCCATCTAATCCGATGAGCACCTACACGCACACAAACTAAATCAATGCACGAGCTGCGAAACGTAAACAAGCCACCATATTTCAAACAGACGCCAGAGCCTAGCAACTCATTTCTAAAGTTCCCTTCTGCTCCGCACGAGAAATTCAAACGCCTGTAAATAGTGCGCACGTGGTGGCAAGGCTCAACATAAACAGTGACGCAAGACATGAAGTGCAGCCCTCCTCCCCATTGGCTTTCTGCCGAAACCAATGGGAACCATTTTCAAATAGTTTAAAAGATGGCAACGAAGAGATAACCTCCTCCTAGAATCAAAATGTGGAGGTCCCGCAAACTAAAGGAGAAATTGTACTTTAATCAGCTAAATGCAAAGAGCTTTATAACAAAAATAAAATGTAAGCTGCCTTTTTAACATGCCCTTCTGCACTATGTATACAATTTCTTATGCTATAGAACTAGTTAGCATCATAAAAATAAAAGTAATAATTTTAAATAAATAAAACTGTCTATAAATGTGTTAGAAGAGATGTCTTCGACTGCTGTGTAAGGCTGGAAGCAAAGGCAATGAAACAAAATTCAATAAAAAAATCAATGAAAAATGTTACAGGCGCCGTCAATGTCGGTATGAGGTTAAAAAACAAAAAGGAAAGGAAGGGTACCCTTTTCAGACCTTGCGCCCTATGGGATCAGATGAGGTAAAGCTCACCTGCTTCATTGGCCCACGGTTAACGAAAGTGCCATGTTTACTTTCCAGCGTATGTCTGGCCAAACCATTAGAGTTGGCTGGATTCGGGGGGGGGGGGGGGTATCGTTAAAATCCCGAAGTTCAAAATATTACTCTTCACCGGGATCCGAACTCGATAAAGTCTCGGTTCGGATGCAAAGCTCTTTACTTATCGGCCACCATAAAATTATGGCGCCGTCCATTGAAACTTGAAGTTCAAACTCTTCATGTGGGATCTTACACAGTTTTGGAGATCATAACAAAGTCAAACAAAATGTGGCCGACTAAGTAACCTCGCTGCGTAATCTGAACATATATACATGTGAAACACTCAAGAAAGCTAATGTCAATATCGAAGAAGCTATATTAAGACAATATCTAAATATTTTTTTCAAGAAATCAATAAAAAAAAATATTGTTAAATATGTCTGAATGCTTTATCAACTATTAGTTGTCAGGTTAACATCTGAGCACCAATCCCATCCTTTCTTTTCGAGCTTATATTTCATAATGAGACCTCAATCATATTAAGAAACTGAATTCCTTCATCTAATTACAACAGGTCAATAACAGGTGTATAATACAGCGACAGGAGTGACAGTGTGGTATTTTAGGTACAGGTGGTTTCACTTCCACTATTTAGAGTATTATGTTAAATATGGTACTAGCGTAATTTGGAAGAGTAAATTGCTCAACCTTTTTTTTTTAAACAAACAAACCTTCAAGGTAAAAAGGTTTACAAAGTAAGTAAAACACATCACCTGACCAGCGAAACTTTTGGAAGAGACAGGGAAAGAGAAAGAAGAAGGCCGAGGAAGAAAAGAAAATAAACGAACAAAAGGAAATCGAGGTTCGCATACAGTTGACCTTATTACCTGGTGTGAGCAACCAAATCTCTGACAGATACAAGCGACTACTTGAGACAAAAAACAGGTAAATATGAGAGGGGAAGACAGCAGAGAAACAGCGTCATGAGCAAAGGTGAGGGGGAAGGGGTAATAAAAGTGCGCATCCATTGAAGGGGGGGGAGGCAGTGGGGCAGTTCGAGAAGAACATGGGCACCAATGTAATCCAAGGGGCGCACCACGAGGAGGATGTGGGTGAGCCGCCCCGAGCACAAGGTTTCCGTTAATGACGGAGATCAGAATATAGAGTCAATCCCATTCTATAATTTGTGAAGGGAGGGGAGGATAGCACGTGAATCAACATGGATGAGGACGTTATCCTTGAGAACATTACGTAAATATAGCATGTACTATTACAGGTCTACTCTCAGAAACTAGCCCAAGATAAAACTAACTCTGTAGAACAATGCTTCTCAATATGGAGAAAGCGTAAACTTAGGCATTACCTAACGGACTTTTTAAAAAATGTACTTAATGAAGAAAGAAACTATTTTATTAATTTTTCAATGGCACAATATGAGTGTATAAATAGCAGAGAATAAAAAAAAGAGGGGGTAACCGAGTATTAAAAAAAAATAAGGTCAGATCATGGGGTACCTGGGAATTAAAAAGCAATGCTGCTATACACTAGAGACGAAAAAAATAGGAGATGGGAATATACAGCCATGTAAAAATGTGCACACATCACAGTTGACAGGCAATGAATACATTGCTTTTTTCTTTACAGTGTCATAGAAAAAGAAATAGTCCAGCAAAGTATGTAGTCATGAGTAAGCATTTATAGGTTAATAATAGGATAAAAAATGAATGAACAGTAAATAAATGTATACATATTTTTAACTAGATTAATTTTACCAATAAGTGTATAAATATTGGTACCACATATTTATTCAGCTTTGTACAATGTACCCAGATTGTCAACACCTTGCTGTAGAATAGAGGTAATTAATGAAAGTAAAAAAAGAGATGATGGTAAGTTTTCCAATACAATAGCTGCCTGGTCGCGTGGTATGTGCTCAGGACTGTCGTCTCATTGGGACAGGGTTCGTACCATGCCCGCCGCCATCTCTACTAGAAGTTTCGGCTTCATCTTGAAAGAACATCATATAAAGCAAACAATGTCTTGATACACAAAGTAGTGGGAAACTATCACAGACGTTGTGACAAAAATAAATTTCGCCCACTTAAGGTATCACTCGGTCTAGGCATTTAACTAATTTATTTTCGTTATCTTATTTTATTATCTCAGCTTAGCCCTTATGGCTATCTAAAGCTACTACCACCACCCCCTTTTCCTCTAGGCATCCATGTGTCGAGGTACCTTCTTAAACTGACACACGTCTAGCACATTCTTTGTCGACAAGAATAAACACGCCTCTAAATATCTTGACCTAACATCCCGCCACCCCCCCCCCTTTCGGGGACGGGTCAATTCAAAGGGACCCGTTTTCAAATCGACAACAAGGACTTTATCGCACAGCTAATCCCTGTCGCGTAAGATAAATAGTCTCTGTCGCCCGACCATATTGGGATACAAAGGGACACGAGACTATCGTCTCGTGGTCATTCGATAAGGGCCCATCCCTATGTCCATACATGAAACGCGCGGCAAGGTCAAGCGATAATCTTCTCCTAGGCACGTCAGACAACCTTAACACCTGGGAAGCCACGCCTCCTTGCCCACGCGTGTAGAAGAGATATAATTTCCTATTTTCTTGTCATTCTCATTCTGAGGAGCTGAGAGAAAGGATATACTTCTATGTTCTGAGCTTTACGAGCTTTCGCTTACTATATTCATTTAATTTCTTTTCCTTACTTGGATTGGTGCTTTTATTACAGTCTCCATCTACTTGAAGCCGATTACTTCGTAACGCTGTTACCAGTCTGCCGACACCAGATCTGAGGATACCAGCCTTACTTATTACACGCAAGAGTCCGATCAACAATCGCAGCTAGAGACCCGTCCCTGCAGCTACGTATAGTTGGACTGTCCCGTGCGCTAGGATCGATAACGCCAGCCCACCCACAGACAACTCAGCATCAGCCAAACCAGTCTCGCCAGAGCAGCATAGGACTTAAAGCTAAGCAACCAGCCTAATGACACTCAGACCACTTGGTTCTCATATCTTATGATGATAGTTTCAGTTTATGTAAATTATTAGGCCCCGCCCTAACACTGTACAGCATTTTATCTTTTACTTATTTTCATTCTTAATATTAAACTGTACATATGTTTCACATAAAAGGTATTTGTGGCCTGCATTTATAACGCTGTGCCTGTTAGTTTATGTGCAAGTCAAGGTCCTCAAATTATCTAAACCCCCTAGACACCTAAACGGCCACCATCTTTGACCTACTTGTCACAGACGTTCTCTAAATACAGCAAAAGCAGTAGATGCTTGAAGAGCACATATTATTTCATGGCAACGGAAGAATTGAAAAATTAAAAAGCTCTACAGTCTTCAAAGAGAAAGTTCTTAAATGAATATTTCTTTTCAAGCTAGTCTAAGCAATTACGTTGTATATAAGGGGAGGGGGGGGGGGAGTAAAAGCAGGTAATAGCTCAAACAAACAATATTGTTTAAATAGCAATCTTATGGTCTCGTTAATGTTCTCCTTAAGTGCTCTCAATTACATATTAATGTAATCGTTATATAATCTCAATTACATTGTCGAAAACAGACGGGCAAAGAAAATTCAAAACATGGCAATGGGTTGATGCAGGTCGAACCTGACAAATCCTAATCCCCAAAGAAAAATTACAAATGATCTCGGCAATTTTTTTTTATTACACTTCATGGGTTAGGCTGAGTCACACTTGATCGTCAATCGCAAATATTCAGACAAAGTGGTACCATTTATAGCATGGGGTTGGAGAGAAGGAAAAATGAAAAAAAAAACATTAAGGAAGACTTAGAATTAAGTCATTAATAGCAGAGGTTAGAGTGGAACTACACATTTAGTTATGAATGAACCACGTGCAAAACACCAACAAAGAAGAAATTAATAATACACCGAGAATACCCATGAATGCGCCAATGAATACCTCAGAATACACCAAGAATACCCATGAATTCGCCAATGAATACCTCAGAATACACCAAGAATACCCATGAATACGCCAAAAATACCAGAGAATACACCAAGAATAGCCATGAACTTTTGAACAAGGCAAAAAATAAATAAATAAAAACTATCAAGCAATCGGACTAAATTGGTGCGTGGTGGCTGAGCGGTTAAGCTTCCGAACCTGGGGTCCTGGGTTCGAATCTCCGTGAAGACTGGGATATTTAGCTTCGTGATTTTTAGGGCGCTCCCTGATTCTATCGAACTCTAATGGGCACCTGACTTTAGTTGGGTAAAGTAAAGGCGGTTGGTCGCTGGATCATGGCTACATGACACCCTGCTCGTGAACAGTTAGCCAAAGAAACAGATGACCTTATCATCTGCCCTATAGATCACGAGGTCTGAAATAGGAACTTTACTAACTTTTAAATCGGACTAAAATAAGTTGTAAAACAGAGACACTGCATTTTGTAAGTCCGTTTCTGTGAAGTAAAAAAATTAATGACAAAAATCAGAGCTGTTAGTAAACTAAGGCATTGGGAGGAGCACACCGTTTGTCTGTAGAGTTTAGTCGTGAAGTTTTGAGTGCGTGTGGCAGTCCGCTGAGAAAACCTCCTCACATATGGCTTTTAATAAAAAGGTAACAAGTATGACTCAACCAGCTGCTGGTCTACTTTTTTTTTATTGTTGAATTTTTTTTTCTTTCAAAGCTTTTAATGAAGAGCCTGGTGCAGCTGAGTCAGGCGTAGACGAGATGCTAATGCCAATATAATCTCACTACAGTCCAAAAGCAAAGAATTTTGATCTTTTCAACTAGATAACTAGATTATGTATATCACAAACAATTCTTCATACACATTCAAGCTTGCTTTGGATGAAAGACAGGAAGGGGCAGACAAACAGAAAGTTAGATGCATAAACTGATAAATGTGTCTGAGTGTGTGTTTAAATGTGTATTATTAAGATGCTACAGAAGGATTCTAGATCGCATCACAAACCAAGAGATTAGGGACAGGGTTACTGCAGCGATTGGACCCCACGATGACCTGCTATCTTTAAAAAAAAAACACAAGGTTAAAATCTATGGCCATAGCACAAGGTCTTCGGGGCACGCATAGACCTTCCTCCAGGGACAAGTACCAAGAAAAAGAAGAAGAAGCAGACAGAGAAAGCGATGGGAAGACAACATAGAAGAATGGACGGAATTGCCATTGAAAGAGGTTCTTTCGAAGGTAAACGACAGAGAGGAATGGAGGACGGTCGACAAATCTTGCATGGTGCCCCCTAAGGAATATGTAAAGGTAAAAAAAGGTAAACTTTAAAACAATGGTAGTATGCTAAGACTATGCTGCGGAGATCCTCGAAGTTCGCAAAGACTTTTATCTAAGGAACAGTCAAACGGAAAATAAGGAGAGCAGACATTGGTAGCGATGGGAGGGCAACATTAAGGAATGGAAGGGCCTATCTATGGAAGGGACCTGGCAGGTAGAAAGAAATGGAGAAAGACGATCGACAGATCATGAGTGTTTCCCCAAAGGTCCAGCAGGCAAAGGAACAGGTGAGGGTAAAGGGGGGGGGGGATAAGGCTGCTCAAGAGCGAGATCTGTTAGTGGCATGACTAACTCGTGGCATGACTAACTCCGAGTTTAAAAAAGTCGATTTTCCTGTGCAGAATAAATTCTTTACTAGCGTGTTTATGTATAGAAATAAATGTTTAATATTTCTTTTTTTTTTTTTGTTACGACGCTATCCAGTGATTTACTATTTTCTACGTGATTTAAAATGTATTTGAATAGCCTTTTCAACAATTAAACATTTCGATCGCTCATTCCCGAATATACAAAATAATGTCGATCACAATAATAACTTGTTCAAGGAAGTAAAGGCGGTTGGTCGTTGTGCTGACCTCATGACACCCTTGTTAATGGTCGGTCACCGAAACAGTTCAGCTTTACATCATCTGCACCTATAGATCGCAAAATCTGTAAAGGATACCATTACTTCACTTATTATAACATAGTATGTCCATGGAATGTGACGTCCCCTACATAATCCTATACTATTAAGCGAGCAATTCTTGTATATATATATAATATCAGGTGGCCGAGCCTTGCTCGGTTAAATAATTTATAACTAAGAAAGGTAATATACTACTGCTACAGGTGCTACAGCCCATGGAAAGATATGGCCTGCTCTTACACATCCCTCCATTCATATACCTCCTGGGCCTTTCGTCACCACGCCTTAACGGTAACCCCAAGTTTAGATATCTTGTTCAGTGTGAGAAAGTAAGGAGCAGTAGAGCAGCTGTGTAATTTCCTTTGTTTTGGTACGGGACATTAGACACTGAAGCATGAACACATGGTCATAATTTTACCAGCAAAATTATAATTATAATAAGGCTTGACATCAAATCCGAAGATTAATGAGAAATCTACACCGCTCTACGCAATTAAAGTGTAAACAATTTATTAAGCACTTAAAACGCAATAACTAATCATACATCGGTACATTTAATTTCATTACTTTCCTTCCATAGTTCTATAATAAATCAATCTTCAATAAGATGGTGCGCAAATGTTTAATTAGGTCCATTGATACTTTAAAACTCGTTCTTGTTTGCATTGTAGTAAGGTAAGCATAGTGACGTAAGCAGCGTTTTTCCCGTTATCGTCATGGAAAACTTTCATTCATAAATTTTCCATTTCATTCATAAAGTATTCTGACCAAAATTAAATTGAGACATTTTCATTTCGAAATAACGGTCGAACTCGAGTTTTCCCGATGTGGCCAATGAGTTCAGAATTTTTTTCTCACTAATACGCACATACCTTGAAATTTTAAAGAAAATCGTTAGAGCCGTTTTCGAAATAAAATTTATAAATAAATAAATAAATAAATAAATATATATACAAGAATTGCTCGCTTAAGAGTATAGGATATATATATCTTTGATTTCGAAAACGGCTCTAACGATTTTCTTTAAAATTTCAACGTATCTGTATATTAGTGAGAAAAAAAATTGTCAGCTCATTGGCCACATCGGAAAACTCGAGTTAGACCGTTATTTCGATATATAAAATGTCTCGTTGTAAAATTAATTTTGGCTTGAATAATTTATGAATGAAAGTTTTCCATGACGTAAACGGGAAAAACGCTGCTTACGTCACTAAGCTTACCGTAGTACACTAAAATATTTCTTTGCAAACAAGAACGCGTTTAGAGATATGAATTTATGAATGAAGGGATGTGTAAAACTAAAAGCAGACCACGGGCTGTTGCACCACTGGGATCGATGAATGGCAAAAGCCGGTATGAACTTCTTATTGTCCGACAGTCAGGCTGGGCAGGGCATTTATTTAACCGAGCAAGGCTGGGCCACCTGATATTTAAATCTAATATTAGGTAGTCACCAATAATATATTTTGTATGAAGAGCTGTACCCATGTATAGGGGACACAGAGTGGATGCCAAGAAGTCTAAAAAAGAAGCAATGTTTACATGATTATTGTTTCACTTCAATTGTTTATTTTAACACAGTAAACATTCAGGCAGAGGTCTTACTTTCTTGTAAACATACAAAGGGGACGCCAATCAAGTTAATCGGAAAAAAAAACGCATCATGATGCATGCTGATAAGAAGTGCATGGAAACAATTAAACCAAGCAATTAGCCATACGTTAAAGATTGAATTCAATGTGGGAGAGGATTGAAAGCTGTACGTAAAGACCTACCGCAAAACAGTATAAGGCCAAATACAGAAACTGATTTTTTTTTTATAGATTTCTACATTCAACATTTATACTGTTCCTTATGTACTGATAAATGTGAGCCCAAGTGCGATTGTATTGGTTGAATGAATTCTGATGTAACTTTCTAGAAAGACTGATGATAATGAATGGAGATGAACGGCTGATGAAATTCATTTGAAGACGAGAGACAGAACTGCCTGCGTTTATTTGTAGCATACACCTACATTGAAATTGTTAGCTATATGTATTTGTCAATTAAAGTTGGGGGTTGTTTTTTCAATAATGGGTTTATTTTCTTTCAAACAAAGTTTTCGCGCTTTTTTCAATAATTGTATTAAAATAATAGGCGTACAATAGTTTAGTTGGACTAGCTGTGTACAACCCAACGACGACCTGTAAAACACACCCGACATGTATAGACACCGAGTATCACCCCTCAAATCGCACAGCAAAAATAAACGTTATAACGAAACTGTTATTCATTTATACTAGAACACTTACACGGTCCCCTGTTTACGGTTAAACGTGAACCCAAGTACTTAACCTCAGCTCGCAATGAAAAAAAAAGTTTCATGCAAAGTTTGGCTTTATCATCAGGAAATATTCTTGTAAAAAATTGTTATCGTTCACAAGCCAAATGTAAGCTTTGAAAACATGTTCAGGAGAAGAGATGTACTTTGAAACGACGCCTCTTCAAAGTCAACAACTCACATTGGTCATGATGTGCATTGGCTTGTTGGGTGATTTCATTTCTTCTTATCTTTTCTCTTTGATTTTCATTAGTATTTTATTTCCTTTAATGAGTGCAATGTACGTTCAAATTTACTAATATCACTTCGTCTATATTGAATTGCATTAAAAATAAATAAACTTTGCACTGACCTCTTTAATAGACAGTCATCACATACTCATCCGTCTTGTTTTCCAGAAATGTAGGATCATAAATCCCGCGAAATACGAAACTCCCGATAGTGTACATTAGTATACAGACATGTCTAAAACAGGCATTTTAGGAAAGAGAATAGTATGTCTTAAAGGAAAAGAGCCTAAATCACCAATAAGTTTAAAAAAAGAGTTGTTGAAATTTGAATATAGCAAAACGTTATGCTCCTTCTAGAACAGAGAACGAAGACTGAAGAAGAATGAAAGTGAGGAAAGGAAGACGGACATTAATCTTAGTGGGAGAAAAATGCTAGCGTAAAAAGAGGCGATTACTTCCCGTAGTATCCAAAAATAATGTCAGGCAGAGCGGGGGTGGGGGGGGGAAGGGAAAAAAAATGATAAAACAGAGCCAAGAGTTCACTACTCGGAGAACAACGGGCGGAAAATCACCGAGCACATTGAAACCTGCTGTAAAATAAAAATACTTGTACAATGTATTGTGGAACAAAACATAAAGAGTGCTTTCACAATTCAATTGTCTATTAATACTTATCACGTGATAATGTTTACGGTCACCAACCTCATGTAGTGTTGTTTTTTTTAAACACACATCTGGCAGCTATCTGAATGGTGATACCTTAGTACTAAAATCTCAGAAACGTTTTTTATCGTCCCTATTTCTTCGATGTCATAAAGACAATCCGAAGCTAAACACACAGTTTAAACAAACCCTAAATTATGAAAGTGAACATGAGCAGTAACATTAAAAAATTTACTCTCTGAACTTGGTTTATAATTAAATCTAATCTACACACAGTAAAGTACGCCTTTCAGACCTTGCAATCTATAGGGCCAGATGATGTAAAGGTCATTTGTTTCTATGGCCGATGGTAAACGAGAGTGTCATGTGGCCAGCACAATGACCAACAACTTAGCTTTCACCAACTAATTTTAGGTTGCCATTAAAGTGGGGTGGACTCAGAAGCGCCCTTTAAATCGTGAAATCAAAAATCCCATTCTTTGGCGAGATTCTAGTCCCGGGACCAAGCCAAGCACTTTACCACTAGGCCAACACACCCCATATCTACATATGGGTGAAAATAATTGAATTACTTGAAATCATTTCTCTTTCAGCATTAATAATAGACAGAAGCGATTCCCTTTAGACATTTTCAGTCTGTGGACCAAATGATTATGTGGAGATAGTCTGCGTCTAGGGCTAGGGCATTTCCTAATCAGGGCCCGCATCATAACCAAACATTGTAGAGTCCTATTTTAGATTCCAAGCCTATACTGCTTCGTGAAAAAAAAGTTTCAACAGGCCGGATATAGTCCGCGGGTCGTAGTTTTGACACCACTGTTTTAGATTATGTAATCTCGATAGGGGAAAATAAAATTGGCTCTATACAAGACATACAATATGATCAAATAACAGATACACGAAGAAAAGGTTAATGCCCTTCATAGAATCAATAAATACATCCGTTTAAACTGAGGTAACAATAAATAAGCAAGCAATTACTCCTCCCTCAAAAAAAAAATTATATCTGAAAATTCCTGAATACAAAACAAACATACGAGCAATAAGAACAACAATTTATGTTATTTGAAATCCATGTGTACTACGCAAAGTCGAGCAAGACTTGTGTCTTCAATATGCCTTCAATGTGTGTGAGCTGGGGCTGTCATTAGACAGTCACACTCGGAGACACGGCTGACTGGGAAGATGATAGCAAACAAACAAAAAGTGTGAGATTTATTGGTAGGAAATGTGCGAGCAATGTGCCTCGAGGAATGCAGGAGTGAAAATACACGTCTGCTTACGTCAACAAGCCTAAACTCTGTTGATTTAGCATGTTTATAGTGCTCGGTATACAGCGTGACTACCTCTTTGTGTATGGTCCAAGTAAGCAGTACATGATATACAGAGTGATTGA
>JADKLZ010049085.1:0-14972 GCA_021533235.1 Biomphalaria straminea | reverse complement strand
TCATTAGGAAAACATTTGAAAGAATTTTCGTTGAAATAAAAAAAAAAAGGCTTAATTGCACTACGCAGGCTAGTGAGGTTGTATAGACATATCGAAGGTTAATATAAATCAGTGGTTCCAAAATTATTTTGGCTCGAAGACCCCCTTGCCATGTTTTCCGGTATTCTGTAGACCCCTTTTGCTAAGCGATTTTGCTGCTTCGTGAACTTCCAATGTGTGTATATATCTCCAACCAAAGTAAGGTGAAGACTGAAAAAGTAATAAATGGACGTTGGTCTCATTAAATGTATCAAATGTTAAATATGCAAAGTCGATTTCCCCCTTATTAAATTTTGTTTTAAAATTAGATCTTTAGCATGCAATAAATCCGATAAAGATTCAAAAAAAAAAAAAAAAACAAATCTTGTCAACCAATAGTTTTTCGACAACCATTTCAATGTGAAGGAGCAACTGGTCATCAAAGTTTTTGTCATTTTCTTGACACATTGGAGCACGTTATTAACGAGTTGCTTGGGTTTACTGCGTTGACAACTCATTGAAGTTATTCATGCAATCTACCACTGTCAGTGGATAACTCAATCCATTACTAACACTCAGGGTACATTATTCACAGTGGGACCGAACCAAGAAAGGAGTCCCATTCGTTGCAACTGATATTTCAGTTAAATGGATTGCGTTATCTTTAAAGTAGTTCCTCAAAACATTTAATATTGATTCGCCCTTTTGTCAATTATCAGTTTTCGCAAACATTTTTTTTTTCGTGGGTTTCTTGATCCGTAATAAAACGAACATAACCCAATAAGAAATGCTTCATTACCACGTACGGTGGAGTCGTCAACTTGTAATAAAGAAATATGTACTTTGTAAATAATAGAGAAAAAAAAAAGTTCAATGTAGCAATCCATTTCATCAATAGGCATTTGAATTGTTTTGTTGCTTAAAGTAATGCTTTAATAATAGAATATGCAGCTTTGAGTACAAAATAATTTAAAAACTTCTTCAGCGGCAAGCAAAATCATGTTGTTTTTTATCTAATTTCGCAATAAGTAAAAGATATTTTGAGACACTTGCATACCATTATGTCTTTTTTTTATCTCAAAGCAAAGATTTTGTGCACTTTAGGTCTTTTCTCAACTTTATTATTGATTGTTCAAAAGTATTTCAAATCTAACCCATCTTACTAGAGAGGAATCGTCCCAAATGGTCCTCCAGCTAAGGTGGAGTCATAGTGTCATTATAGGATAGAAGACTTAAAAGTAAAGTAGCAATTATACATAAAACACTGAACCATATTCTTCAAATACAAAAAGCAAACCTACTAAAATACTCAGAAACACACAAAGATAAAGGCACATTCCTCGTTCCATATGCTAGGACAAATTTGTCTAAATGTTCCTTTTTCCCTAGTACTATTAGAGCATGGAATTTTTTATTTTTTTTAGCTTTCGTAGACCCCTTGGAAGTCGTCCTAGACCACCACCCACGGGGTCTAAATAGACCATTTTGGGAATCACTGATATAAATGATAAAATTTTATTTATTTTTTCTTTATTATCAATGAAGAAATGTCTTACAATTGACAAGTGTACATTACACAATAACGTTAAGAACGATTAGCAGACAAAATATACGTTCATACGGCAGTTTCACTTAAACATTGCACGTGAAGCAGAATTTTATTCAATGATGTAGTTGCCATGTTTAAACAAGGCATATTCATTGCTTTTAAGCTTCTACTGGGCTAAAATAACGTAAATACAATACACACAGGTTTGAATGAATATTCATAAGTTGGGATGTTTACTAAAAATCAAACCGTTTATACACTTCCCCACTTGTGGAACTGGACAAGCAAATTCTGCTAGACATCTTAGCCTCTGCACAAAGGTGATGGCATAAGAAAATCTGACAACGTTTTTAAGTTTCGTGTTTCCCTGTTAAAATAACCTTTCTTTACTCTCAGGCACCCGTCCCAGATGCAGGCCAGACGAAGTCGCCCTTTTTTCTGGCGATGGCAGGTTTACGTTGGAAGCGATGTTTACGTGGTTATCTTCCCCTTGACTTTACAGCGGTGGTTTCAGGAAGTTATTTTTGCCCGCAATAGACTCTCTCTCTCTCTCTCTCTCTCTCTCGTATGCTGGAGGGTTTATTGCACTTTCGATTGTTGGATCACATCAACGGCTTAACTTTTAATAATCTCTCTATTATTTCAAACAAGACAATGACTTGTCCTAGAAAAGTGCTCTCTTTGGGAAAAAAAAAGAGACACCGCGAGTGAGTACTCCGGCATTGTCTATCAAACACAAAACATTAAATACCTTCGATTGATTCTTTAAATTTTATTACGATAAGATTCGCAGACTCACTTTCCCTCACATATGCACACACACATACACAAGCAATGGCATCGTCGTTAGAGAAAAAGAACTCAAGGAGTCAGAATTCGGCATTTAGTTTATTATACTACATCTGCAACAAATATAGTTAGTCGTTTCTATTATTCTATCCATACAATTTCAATAGAAGTACTATCTGAAAATGAATGAAATAGGCAGTAGATGACGTAGGCAGTAGAAGACATCTATCAGTGTTCAAAAGCCTGAAAATACAAAGATGGTATCTCTTCTATACGAATCACTTACTTAAGCATTTACCTTTCTGTACATAAAATTCCATGACCCAAAATGTGCCTAGCATTAAACATTTACATCTCCTTTTAAAAAAATCACGTAAATGTTATTTACTAGAGAAGATGATCAACGATGTACAAAACTTGCCTTGTTATAAAATAACGTATAAGGATCTATTTCCTAATGGTTTCGTTCTTCGCTTGATCCATTGTGTCAATGTTTCGTCTATGTATTTCCTAAGATTTTATAACTAATCTTCCCAGTCAGCGGATCCTATAATTCTATTATCAAGCACGTGTTTCTAATTTAGTCTTTGCAATGAGACAAAAAGCCTCGATGCATGCCATTATTTACATGCTAATTTCCACCAATAAATCAACGTTGACTCGTTATGTTTTGGATCTACAATTTTCTATTTTTCAAAGAGTTAAGGATTTAGCCGTTTATGTTGTTTGGATGTGGTTACTATTGTTTGATTAGTATTAGCGAGCATGTAAAAAAAAAGATTAGATTAAAAAAATTGATTGTCATTTTAACTTTTGTTTTTAGGTCTAGTATGTTATTATAACATTATAACATCATGTTTTGTAATTAAATTATTATTATTAAAGTTACATTGTGTGGCTTACAGTATTTAAAACAGAGCCAAATGGTATCGTTGATTTTAAAATGAAGAGTTGGTCAAGATTTCAACTGCATACACAATTAGATACATCAAATCGTATTTCAATGAAAAAAAAAATGTATTTTCGTATATTTTGTGTGAGTGTGTATGGTATCGTAGACATAAACACAGGAAATCAAGAAGACTGAATTTAAAAAAAAAATAAATCCAAAATAAATAATCCACGAAAATAAATAAATGAAACAATAAAGGGAACTATATTCAATTCCAAAGAACTAAAATAGGAACAATTTGTTGATCTCTTCGTGAAACACATATCCAGAAACTCTCAAAGCTTACCAACAAAACAGAGTGAAAAAAAAAATCACCACCACCCAGAACACTATAGTCTTCACAGAGGACACCTAATGACTTACTATTAATTCCGACACGAAATTAAAGGTAAACTCTGCCATCTAATCCGATGAGCACCTACACGCACACAAACTAAATCAATGCACGAGCTGCGAAACGTAAACAAGCCACCATATTTCAAACAGACGCCAGAGCCTAGCAACTCATTTCTAAAGTTCCCTTCTGCTCCGCACGAGAAATTCAAACGCCTGTAAATAGTGCGCACGTGGTGGCAAGGCTCAACATAAACAGTGACGCAAGACATGAAGTGCAGCCCTCCTCCCCATTGGCTTTCTGCCGAAACCAATGGGAACCATTTTCAAATAGTTTAAAAGATGGCAACGAAGAGATAACCTCCTCCTAGAATCAAAATGTGGAGGTCCCGCAAACTAAAGGAGAAATTGTACTTTAATCAGCTAAATGCAAAGAGCTTTATAACAAAAATAAAATGTAAGCTGCCTTTTTAACATGCCCTTCTGCACTATGTATACAATTTCTTATGCTATAGAACTAGTTAGCATCATAAAAATAAAAGTAATAATTTTAAATAAATAAAACTGTCTATAAATGTGTTAGAAGAGATGTCTTCGACTGCTGTGTAAGGCTGGAAGCAAAGGCAATGAAACAAAATTCAATAAAAAAATCAATGAAAAATGTTACAGGCGCCGTCAATGTCGGTATGAGGTTAAAAAACAAAAAGGAAAGGAAGGGTACCCTTTTCAGACCTTGCGCCCTATGGGATCAGATGAGGTAAAGCTCACCTGCTTCATTGGCCCACGGTTAACGAAAGTGCCATGTTTACTTTCCAGCGTATGTCTGGCCAAACCATTAGAGTTGGCTGGATTCGGGGGGGGGGGGGGGTATCGTTAAAATCCCGAAGTTCAAAATATTACTCTTCACCGGGATCCGAACTCGATAAAGTCTCGGTTCGGATGCAAAGCTCTTTACTTATCGGCCACCATAAAATTATGGCGCCGTCCATTGAAACTTGAAGTTCAAACTCTTCATGTGGGATCTTACACAGTTTTGGAGATCATAACAAAGTCAAACAAAATGTGGCCGACTAAGTAACCTCGCTGCGTAATCTGAACATATATACATGTGAAACACTCAAGAAAGCTAATGTCAATATCGAAGAAGCTATATTAAGACAATATCTAAATATTTTTTTCAAGAAATCAATAAAAAAAAATATTGTTAAATATGTCTGAATGCTTTATCAACTATTAGTTGTCAGGTTAACATCTGAGCACCAATCCCATCCTTTCTTTTCGAGCTTATATTTCATAATGAGACCTCAATCATATTAAGAAACTGAATTCCTTCATCTAATTACAACAGGTCAATAACAGGTGTATAATACAGCGACAGGAGTGACAGTGTGGTATTTTAGGTACAGGTGGTTTCACTTCCACTATTTAGAGTATTATGTTAAATATGGTACTAGCGTAATTTGGAAGAGTAAATTGCTCAACCTTTTTTTTTTTAAACAAACAAACCTTCAAGGTAAAAAGGTTTACAAAGTAAGTAAAACACATCACCTGACCAGCGAAACTTTTGGAAGAGACAGGGAAAGAGAAAGAAGAAGGCCGAGGAAGAAAAGAAAATAAACGAACAAAAGGAAATCGAGGTTCGCATACAGTTGACCTTATTACCTGGTGTGAGCAACCAAATCTCTGACAGATACAAGCGACTACTTGAGACAAAAAACAGGTAAATATGAGAGGGGAAGACAGCAGAGAAACAGCGTCATGAGCAAAGGTGAGGGGGAAGGGGTAATAAAAGTGCGCATCCATTGAAGGGGGGGGAGGCAGTGGGGCAGTTCGAGAAGAACATGGGCACCAATGTAATCCAAGGGGCGCACCACGAGGAGGATGTGGGTGAGCCGCCCCGAGCACAAGGTTTCCGTTAATGACGGAGATCAGAATATAGAGTCAATCCCATTCTATAATTTGTGAAGGGAGGGGAGGATAGCACGTGAATCAACATGGATGAGGACGTTATCCTTGAGAACATTACGTAAATATAGCATGTACTATTACAGGTCTACTCTCAGAAACTAGCCCAAGATAAAACTAACTCTGTAGAACAATGCTTCTCAATATGGAGAAAGCGTAAACTTAGGCATTACCTAACGGACTTTTTAAAAAATGTACTTAATGAAGAAAGAAACTATTTTATTAATTTTTCAATGGCACAATATGAGTGTATAAATAGCAGAGAATAAAAAAAAGAGGGGGTAACCGAGTATTAAAAAAAAATAAGGTCAGATCATGGGGTACCTGGGAATTAAAAAGCAATGCTGCTATACACTAGAGACGAAAAAAATAGGAGATGGGAATATACAGCCATGTAAAAATGTGCACACATCACAGTTGACAGGCAATGAATACATTGCTTTTTTCTTTACAGTGTCATAGAAAAAGAAATAGTCCAGCAAAGTATGTAGTCATGAGTAAGCATTTATAGGTTAATAATAGGATAAAAAATGAATGAACAGTAAATAAATGTATACATATTTTTAACTAGATTAATTTTACCAATAAGTGTATAAATATTGGTACCACATATTTATTCAGCTTTGTACAATGTACCCAGATTGTCAACACCTTGCTGTAGAATAGAGGTAATTAATGAAAGTAAAAAAAGAGATGATGGTAAGTTTTCCAATACAATAGCTGCCTGGTCGCGTGGTATGTGCTCAGGACTGTCGTCTCATTGGGACAGGGTTCGTACCATGCCCGCCGCCATCTCTACTAGAAGTTTCGGCTTCATCTTGAAAGAACATCATATAAAGCAAACAATGTCTTGATACACAAAGTAGTGGGAAACTATCACAGACGTTGTGACAAAAATAAATTTCGCCCACTTAAGGTATCACTCGGTCTAGGCATTTAACTAATTTATTTTCGTTATCTTATTTTATTATCTCAGCTTAGCCCTTATGGCTATCTAAAGCTACTACCACCACCCCCTTTTCCTCTAGGCATCCATGTGTCGAGGTACCTTCTTAAACTGACACACGTCTAGCACATTCTTTGTCGACAAGAATAAACACGCCTCTAAATATCTTGACCTAACATCCCGCCACCCCCCCCCCTTTCGGGGACGGGTCAATTCAAAGGGACCCGTTTTCAAATCGACAACAAGGACTTTATCGCACAGCTAATCCCTGTCGCGTAAGATAAATAGTCTCTGTCGCCCGACCATATTGGGATACAAAGGGACACGAGACTATCGTCTCGTGGTCATTCGATAAGGGCCCATCCCTATGTCCATACATGAAACGCGCGGCAAGGTCAAGCGATAATCTTCTCCTAGGCACGTCAGACAACCTTAACACCTGGGAAGCCACGCCTCCTTGCCCACGCGTGTAGAAGAGATATAATTTCCTATTTTCTTGTCATTCTCATTCTGAGGAGCTGAGAGAAAGGATATACTTCTATGTTCTGAGCTTTACGAGCTTTCGCTTACTATATTCATTTAATTTCTTTTCCTTACTTGGATTGGTGCTTTTATTACAGTCTCCATCTACTTGAAGCCGATTACTTCGTAACGCTGTTACCAGTCTGCCGACACCAGATCTGAGGATACCAGCCTTACTTATTACACGCAAGAGTCCGATCAACAATCGCAGCTAGAGACCCGTCCCTGCAGCTACGTATAGTTGGACTGTCCCGTGCGCTAGGATCGATAACGCCAGCCCACCCACAGACAACTCAGCATCAGCCAAACCAGTCTCGCCAGAGCAGCATAGGACTTAAAGCTAAGCAACCAGCCTAATGACACTCAGACCACTTGGTTCTCATATCTTATGATGATAGTTTCAGTTTATGTAAATTATTAGGCCCCGCCCTAACACTGTACAGCATTTTATCTTTTACTTATTTTCATTCTTAATATTAAACTGTACATATGTTTCACATAAAAGGTATTTGTGGCCTGCATTTATAACGCTGTGCCTGTTAGTTTATGTGCAAGTCAAGGTCCTCAAATTATCTAAACCCCCTAGACACCTAAACGGCCACCATCTTTGACCTACTTGTCACAGACGTTCTCTAAATACAGCAAAAGCAGTAGATGCTTGAAGAGCACATATTATTTCATGGCAACGGAAGAATTGAAAAATTAAAAAGCTCTACAGTCTTCAAAGAGAAAGTTCTTAAATGAATATTTCTTTTCAAGCTAGTCTAAGCAATTACGTTGTATATAAGGGGAGGGGGGGGGGGAGTAAAAGCAGGTAATAGCTCAAACAAACAATATTGTTTAAATAGCAATCTTATGGTCTCGTTAATGTTCTCCTTAAGTGCTCTCAATTACATATTAATGTAATCGTTATATAATCTCAATTACATTGTCGAAAACAGACGGGCAAAGAAAATTCAAAACATGGCAATGGGTTGATGCAGGTCGAACCTGACAAATCCTAATCCCCAAAGAAAAATTACAAATGATCTCGGCAATTTTTTTTTATTACACTTCATGGGTTAGGCTGAGTCACACTTGATCGTCAATCGCAAATATTCAGACAAAGTGGTACCATTTATAGCATGGGGTTGGAGAGAAGGAAAAATGAAAAAAAAAAACATTAAGGAAGACTTAGAATTAAGTCATTAATAGCAGAGGTTAGAGTGGAACTACACATTTAGTTATGAATGAACCACGTGCAAAACACCAACAAAGAAGAAATTAATAATACACCGAGAATACCCATGAATGCGCCAATGAATACCTCAGAATACACCAAGAATACCCATGAATTCGCCAATGAATACCTCAGAATACACCAAGAATACCCATGAATACGCCAAAAATACCAGAGAATACACCAAGAATAGCCATGAACTTTTGAACAAGGCAAAAAATAAATAAATAAAAACTATCAAGCAATCGGACTAAATTGGTGCGTGGTGGCTGAGCGGTTAAGCTTCCGAACCTGGGGTCCTGGGTTCGAATCTCCGTGAAGACTGGGATATTTAGCTTCGTGATTTTTAGGGCGCTCCCTGATTCTATCGAACTCTAATGGGCACCTGACTTTAGTTGGGTAAAGTAAAGGCGGTTGGTCGCTGGATCATGGCTACATGACACCCTGCTCGTGAACAGTTAGCCAAAGAAACAGATGACCTTATCATCTGCCCTATAGATCACGAGGTCTGAAATAGGAACTTTACTAACTTTTAAATCGGACTAAAATAAGTTGTAAAACAGAGACACTGCATTTTGTAAGTCCGTTTCTGTGAAGTAAAAAAATTAATGACAAAAATCAGAGCTGTTAGTAAACTAAGGCATTGGGAGGAGCACACCGTTTGTCTGTAGAGTTTAGTCGTGAAGTTTTGAGTGCGTGTGGCAGTCCGCTGAGAAAACCTCCTCACATATGGCTTTTAATAAAAAGGTAACAAGTATGACTCAACCAGCTGCTGGTCTACTTTTTTTTTATTGTTGAATTTTTTTTTCTTTCAAAGCTTTTAATGAAGAGCCTGGTGCAGCTGAGTCAGGCGTAGACGAGATGCTAATGCCAATATAATCTCACTACAGTCCAAAAGCAAAGAATTTTGATCTTTTCAACTAGATAACTAGATTATGTATATCACAAACAATTCTTCATACACATTCAAGCTTGCTTTGGATGAAAGACAGGAAGGGGCAGACAAACAGAAAGTTAGATGCATAAACTGATAAATGTGTCTGAGTGTGTGTTTAAATGTGTATTATTAAGATGCTACAGAAGGATTCTAGATCGCATCACAAACCAAGAGATTAGGGACAGGGTTACTGCAGCGATTGGACCCCACGATGACCTGCTATCTTTAAAAAAAAAACACAAGGTTAAAATCTATGGCCATAGCACAAGGTCTTCGGGGCACGCATAGACCTTCCTCCAGGGACAAGTACCAAGAAAAAGAAGAAGAAGCAGACAGAGAAAGCGATGGGAAGACAACATAGAAGAATGGACGGAATTGCCATTGAAAGAGGTTCTTTCGAAGGTAAACGACAGAGAGGAATGGAGGACGGTCGACAAATCTTGCATGGTGCCCCCTAAGGAATATGTAAAGGTAAAAAAAGGTAAACTTTAAAACAATGGTAGTATGCTAAGACTATGCTGCGGAGATCCTCGAAGTTCGCAAAGACTTTTATCTAAGGAACAGTCAAACGGAAAATAAGGAGAGCAGACATTGGTAGCGATGGGAGGGCAACATTAAGGAATGGAAGGGCCTATCTATGGAAGGGACCTGGCAGGTAGAAAGAAATGGAGAAAGACGATCGACAGATCATGAGTGTTTCCCCAAAGGTCCAGCAGGCAAAGGAACAGGTGAGGGTAAAGGGGGGGGGGGATAAGGCTGCTCAAGAGCGAGATCTGTTAGTGGCATGACTAACTCGTGGCATGACTAACTCCGAGTTTAAAAAAGTCGATTTTCCTGTGCAGAATAAATTCTTTACTAGCGTGTTTATGTATAGAAATAAATGTTTAATATTTCTTTTTTTTTTTTTTGTTACGACGCTATCCAGTGATTTACTATTTTCTACGTGATTTAAAATGTATTTGAATAGCCTTTTCAACAATTAAACATTTCGATCGCTCATTCCCGAATATACAAAATAATGTCGATCACAATAATAACTTGTTCAAGGAAGTAAAGGCGGTTGGTCGTTGTGCTGACCTCATGACACCCTTGTTAATGGTCGGTCACCGAAACAGTTCAGCTTTACATCATCTGCACCTATAGATCGCAAAATCTGTAAAGGATACCATTACTTCACTTATTATAACATAGTATGTCCATGGAATGTGACGTCCCCTACATAATCCTATACTATTAAGCGAGCAATTCTTGTATATATATATAATATCAGGTGGCCGAGCCTTGCTCGGTTAAATAATTTATAACTAAGAAAGGTAATATACTACTGCTACAGGTGCTACAGCCCATGGAAAGATATGGCCTGCTCTTACACATCCCTCCATTCATATACCTCCTGGGCCTTTCGTCACCACGCCTTAACGGTAACCCCAAGTTTAGATATCTTGTTCAGTGTGAGAAAGTAAGGAGCAGTAGAGCAGCTGTGTAATTTCCTTTGTTTTGGTACGGGACATTAGACACTGAAGCATGAACACATGGTCATAATTTTACCAGCAAAATTATAATTATAATAAGGCTTGACATCAAATCCGAAGATTAATGAGAAATCTACACCGCTCTACGCAATTAAAGTGTAAACAATTTATTAAGCACTTAAAACGCAATAACTAATCATACATCGGTACATTTAATTTCATTACTTTCCTTCCATAGTTCTATAATAAATCAATCTTCAATAAGATGGTGCGCAAATGTTTAATTAGGTCCATTGATACTTTAAAACTCGTTCTTGTTTGCATTGTAGTAAGGTAAGCATAGTGACGTAAGCAGCGTTTTTCCCGTTATCGTCATGGAAAACTTTCATTCATAAATTTTCCATTTCATTCATAAAGTATTCTGACCAAAATTAAATTGAGACATTTTCATTTCGAAATAACGGTCGAACTCGAGTTGTCCCGATGTGGCCAATGAGTTCAGAATTTTTTTCTCACTAATACGCACATACCTTGAAATTTTAAAGAAAATCGTTAGAGCCGTTTTCGAAATAAAATTTATAAATAAATAAATAAATAAATAAATATATATACAAGAATTGCTCGCTTAAGAGTATAGGATATATATATCTTTGATTTCGAAAACGGCTCTAACGATTTTCTTTAAAATTTCAACGTATCTGTATATTAGTGAGAAAAAAAATTGTCAGCTCATTGGCCACATCGGAAAACTCGAGTTAGACCGTTATTTCGATATATAAAATGTCTCGTTGTAAAATTAATTTTGGCTTGAATAATTTATGAATGAAAGTTTTCCATGACGTAAACGGGAAAAACGCTGCTTACGTCACTAAGCTTACCGTAGTACACTAAAATATTTCTTTGCAAACAAGAACGCGTTTAGAGATATGAATTTATGAATGAAGGGATGTGTAAAACTAAAAGCAGACCACGGGCTGTTGCACCACTGGGATCGATGAATGGCAAAAGCCGGTATGAACTTCTTATTGTCCGACAGTCAGGCTGGGCAGGGCATTTATTTAACCGAGCAAGGCTGGGCCACCTGATATTTAAATCTAATATTAGGTAGTCACCAATAATATATTTTGTATGAAGAGCTGTACCCATGTATAGGGGACACAGAGTGGATGCCAAGAAGTCTAAAAAAGAAGCAATGTTTACATGATTATTGTTTCACTTCAATTGTTTATTTTAACACAGTAAACATTCAGGCAGAGGTCTTACTTTCTTGTAAACATACAAAGGGGACGCCAATCAAGTTAATCGGAAAAAAAAACGCATCATGATGCATGCTGATAAGAAGTGCATGGAAACAATTAAACCAAGCAATTAGCCATACGTTAAAGATTGAATTCAATGTGGGAGAGGATTGAAAGCTGTACGTAAAGACCTACCGCAAAACAGTATAAGGCCAAATACAGAAACTGATTTTTTTTTTATAGATTTCTACATTCAACATTTATACTGTTCCTTATGTACTGATAAATGTGAGCCCAAGTGCGATTGTATTGGTTGAATGAATTCTGATGTAACTTTCTAGAAAGACTGATGATAATGAATGGAGATGAACGGCTGATGAAATTCATTTGAAGACGAGAGACAGAACTGCCTGCGTTTATTTGTAGCATACACCTACATTGAAATTGTTAGCTATATGTATTTGTCAATTAAAGTTGGGGGTTGTTTTTTCAATAATGGGTTTATTTTCTTTCAAACAAAGTTTTCGCGCTTTTTTCAATAATTGTATTAAAATAATAGGCGTACAATAGTTTAGTTGGACTAGCTGTGTACAACCCAACGACGACCTGTAAAACACACCCGACATGTATAGACACCGAGTATCACCCCTCAAATCGCACAGCAAAAATAAACGTTATAACGAAACTGTTATTCATTTATACTAGAACACTTACACGGTCCCCTGTTTACGGTTAAACGTGAACCCAAGTACTTAACCTCAGCTCGCAATGAAAAAAAAAGTTTCATGCAAAGTTTGGCTTTATCATCAGGAAATATTCTTGTAAAAAATTGTTATCGTTCACAAGCCAAATGTAAGCTTTGAAAACATGTTCAGGAGAAGAGATGTACTTTGAAACGACGCCTCTTCAAAGTCAACAACTCACATTGGTCATGATGTGCATTGGCTTGTTGGGTGATTTCATTTCTTCTTATCTTTTCTCTTTGATTTTCATTAGTATTTTATTTCCTTTAATGAGTGCAATGTACGTTCAAATTTACTAATATCACTTCGTCTATATTGAATTGCATTAAAAATAAATAAACTTTGCACTGACCTCTTTAATAGACAGTCATCACATACTCATCCGTCTTGTTTTCCAGAAATGTAGGATCATAAATCCCGCGAAATACGAAACTCCCGATAGTGTACATTAGTATACAGACATGTCTAAAACAGGCATTTTAGGAAAGAGAATAGTATGTCTTAAAGGAAAAGAGCCTAAATCACCAATAAGTTTAAAAAAAGAGTTGTTGAAATTTGAATATAGCAAAACGTTATGCTCCTTCTAGAACAGAGAACGAAGACTGAAGAAGAATGAAAGTGAGGAAAGGAAGACGGACATTAATCTTAGTGGGAGAAAAATGCTAGCGTAAAAAGAGGCGATTACTTCCCGTAGTATCCAAAAATAATGTCAGGCAGAGCGGGGGTGGGGGGGGGAAGGGAAAAAAAATGATAAAACAGAGCCAAGAGTTCACTACTCGGAGAACAACGGGCGGAAAATCACCGAGCACATTGAAACCTGCTGTAAAATAAAAATACTTGTACAATGTATTGTGGAACAAAACATAAAGAGTGCTTTCACAATTCAATTGTCTATTAATACTTATCACGTGATAATGTTTACGGTCACCAACCTCATGTAGTGTTGTTTTTTTTAAACACACATCTGGCAGCTATCTGAATGGTGATACCTTAGTACTAAAATCTCAGAAACGTTTTTTATCGTCCCTATTTCTTCGATGTCATAAAGACAATCCGAAGCTAAACACACAGTTTAAACAAACCCTAAATTATGAAAGTGAACATGAGCAGTAACATTAAAAAATTTACTCTCTGAACTTGGTTTATAATTAAATCTAATCTACACACAGTAAAGTACGCCTTTCAGACCTTGCAATCTATAGGGCCAGATGATGTAAAGGTCATTTGTTTCTATGGCCGATGGTAAACGAGAGTGTCATGTGGCCAGCACAATGACCAACAACTTAGCTTTCACCAACTAATTTTAGGTTGCCATTAAAGTGGGGTGGACTCAGAAGCGCCCTTTAAATCGTGAAATCAAAAATCCCATTCTTTGGCGAGATTCTAGTCCCGGGACCAAGCCAAGCACTTTACCACTAGGCCAACACACCCCATATCTACATATGGGTGAAAATAATTGAATTACTTGAAATCATTTCTCTTTCAGCATTAATAATAGACAGAAGCGATTCCCTTTAGACATTTTCAGTCTGTGGACCAAATGATTATGTGGAGATAGTCTGCGTCTAGGGCTAGGGCATTTCCTAATCAGGGCCCGCATCATAACCAAACATTGTAGAGTCCTATTTTAGATTCCAAGCCTATACTGCTTCGTGAAAAAAAAGTTTCAACAGGCCGGATATAGTCCGCGGGTCGTAGTTTTGACACCACTGTTTTAGATTATGTAATCTCGATAGGGGAAAATAAAATTGGCTCTATACAAGACATACAATATGATCAAATAACAGATACACGAAGAAAAGGTTAATGCCCTTCATAGAATCAATAAATACATCCGTTTAAACTGAGGTAACAATAAATAAGCAAGCAATTACTCCTCCCTCAAAAAAAAAATTATATCTGAAAATTCCTGAATACAAAACAAACATACGAGCAATAAGAACAACAATTTATGTTATTTGAAATCCATGTGTACTACGCAAAGTCGAGCAAGACTTGTGTCTTCAATATGCCTTCAATGTGTGTGAGCTGGGGCTGTCATTAGACAGTCACACTCGGAGACACGGCTGACTGGGAAGATGATAGCAAACAAACAAAAAGTGTGAGATTTATTGGTAGGAAATGTGCGAGCAATGTGCCTCGAGGAATGCAGGAGTGAAAATACACGTCTGCTTACGTCAACAAGCCTAAACTCTGTTGATTTAGCATGTTTATAGTGCTCGGTATACAGCGTGACTACCTCTTTGTGTATGGTCCAAGTAAGCAGTACATGATATACAGAGTGATTGA
>JADKLZ010049080.1:12478-27503 GCA_021533235.1 Biomphalaria straminea | reverse complement strand
ACGACGTGGGCTTAAATTAAAGAAAATAACTCACCGATTGTCAGGTCGCCGATATCCTTCTCAGATTGCAGAAACACAATCCAACTTTGATCAATCAATATCCCCGGTAAATAGAAATAATGTCACTATCTCCAAATCCAATTTCAATACCCCCAAATCACTACCACAATAGAAAAAACAATCCTCAAAACCTCAGTCAAGAAATCCACACAAAAACAAAAACTCATAACTAAAGTTTCTGAACACATTTACACACTATTATAGTTAAGGTCATTTGCGCTCCAAAGCATAAACAAAAATCACCTTACTTCGCACGTGGAAAAAATGGTTAGTCAGGGGGGAACAGGGTCACAACAATATATTCAACATACAAAATTGTTATTCTTTTAAACTCTTGATTGGTATGGTTGTGACTTGTGAGAATGGGCTATAGATTTATATATATGGCAGCTCCTTTGTTTCAATATGCAAATTTAATATGGCCTTAAGGCTGACATAAACCTGTACATACATTTTGATGATGTGTTATTTTTCTTTAAAATATTCGTTATCAAGAAAGTAGAGCAAAAGACAAGAAGCTTTCTTTATGTACAACCACATTTCAACAGTAGCACAGTGCTCACTGGTTGCCTTGTAAAATTGTAAATATAATATTAAACAAATTGTCATTACAGTATTGCTCCATATTATCTCTCTGAAATAATTATGTCCAAGCGCTGTGAGAGCTACATAAAAGTTGAAACCTAATTTATAATCACAACCATTAAAGGTTTTCACAATGTTAAAAACAGAACAAATTGGGGGTTGCAGTGATAGAAAAGAGACCGTCTATTTCATTGTTACAGATACAATAATTAAATTCATATACTAAAAAGTTGTTAGAGAAATCTTTATAAAATGTGTTTCATTGAGTGAAGTGGAAAAAGAAGGGGGTGGCCATAAGAAACAATACAAAGCCTGCGAATAAATCAACAGATATTGCAATATAATGAATAGAGATTTATTGATGTCCACTGAAAGAGCCACAGTTCATTTAGCATAGCTCTCCAGCATTTGACATGTAAAACCTCTAAAGAGCATCATGTTATTGCCACATATCTCCAAAAGATTTTTGAGGCAGCTCTCTCCAGTTCCTCTTATGTCCAGTTTGCCCTACATACTTTGCCACAGGCATAATCATTGTTCTCCAGTGCTCGATTTAGTTATTTTTTCCGTCTACGTCTGTTCTTGTCAGTGGATTTTCTAGTATAGTCAGAACAAAATCATTATTTTAAAAAGAAGTGCTTTTTTCATTTCACTCAATATTCCGTCAAGATCACTCTTCACATCGAACTCATGTCTAAGTCAAACCCATCTTCTTTCAAGGCATCTCTCAGATGTCTAACCAGGGCTTGTTTCCAGAGGGTACGGTGTCTTACCTCTTTTAACTCCTTAAGATTCAGTTAATCTGGAGCTCATATAGGCATTTAGAAGTGGTCACGATAAGTGGAATAGACGGGATCCAACTTCCTACATAAATTGTTACCACGTAGGGATGGATAAAAAAAAAACTCAAGATTTTTCAGGTCGCCAGTAACTCTACAGAAGCACAATCCAGCTGCAATCAGTGGATACTCCCAATAAAAAGAAATAATCTCACATCCCAGTTCACTAACACAATTTAAAAGAAAACAATCCTGTCAATAAATCAACAATTTACGATCATCACTCCCGTTCCTTAACTCACCCGCTCATGCCATTTTAGCCCCACAACATAAACAAAATTCAAATAGTTCTCAAGTGGAAAAATGGTTAGTCAGGGGGAGCAAGTTTACAAGAAATATGTTGTGTAAATAATTTTATTCCAATATAAATATGTAATATCAAGCAAAAAAAATTCAATTGAGATTTAAAAAATCAGATACAAATTTTTTATTTCATTGTTTCAATGCAACAGATCCAAAGGCAAACACACAATGTATAGAAAGTTAAGAATATTGAAGACAATAAAACAAGTTACTGCTCCCAATGTCTTTTTGTGGTTTGGTTGGAGATCACAAGCACAATTCAAATAGAACAAATGACAAGCTTTAGTAATGGTAGGTCCAATGAGGAGTGCAAGTACCCAGATATCAACAACTTTAGAGCTACATTTAGTGTACTGAAGATTATTTTGGTGGCTTGCAATGAGTTTTTGTTTTAAAAAGCACCCTTTCACCCCCCACCCCCAAAAAAAAATCAGCTTGTAGTTTGCTTTTTCTGTCCACATGAATGTCTACAATTTGACTCAAACTCAGCAAACTAAAGTTAAACATGTCTTGCAATTAACAACATGAGAGGACATGAAAATGCAGGGGAACAAGTTTTGAGCTCTATGCATTGAGTAGTCCCAGGCTTTCCAGTCACACACTTGATGTAGGCAGCTCTGTAGGACAAGTTCATTGTGGAATACATTTTACAAAATGACACTAATGAACAACAGCTACACAGGCTTGTATGTTTCAACATTTGTTCATTGACACTTAAGCTATATACAGAAATAATACATAGGACTGGTTAATGATTTTGTGTTGACACAGCAATCAAGGGTTTGAATTATGTGCCTTGTTTAAGTACTATTGCTTCTACCTGTAATAATGCATAAGCATACAAACAAAATGTATAGATAGAGTGAACAATGTCTTGAGCAACAAAAATATATTAAAAATAAAATTCAAGTTGCAAAAAAAAAATCCCAAGATGTAAAAATGTTTTTACTTTTGGGTTGACTAAATTATAACTAAATGAAAATGCACATTTTAAAGTCAGATGTATGTTTTCAGAATTTCAGCTACTTTCATTCCATTGAGCTCATCTGTATACAAACTATGAAATGAAAACATTGCAGTCTAGATGTGAGTTTGTAATGGTAGACCTTGACTTGTCTGTCTCCTAACATTTTGAGAGGATGTATTTCTCATAATGAAATAAAATGGTCACTGAAATCTAACAACATACCTGAAGTTTTATTCACATATTTAAGTATTCCAAATGAAGTTTAGTTTAATCCTTTAAAACAAGACATTGACCATAGCATTCCAATTATGTTGTTGCAGTATGCTGATAGATCGATTGAATATCCAATAACAATCTTAGAGACAACACAACTATACATATTTACAAGTCAGTAAAGTAAAAAAAAAATTTTTAAAATGGCAAGTAACAATGTCAGAGATACTAACACCAGAGCTAGGCAGGCCTTAGAGAGATATCTGAATAGTGTCAACAAATACCAACCAAAATGCAGACCACATAGACAGGCCGATGAGTTTTATGAAACAAAAATTTGTGACTTGCAATCTTTTGTACTTTATTTGTCTATGAGTTTTGTTTAATCTCTAAGTCTGAAGATCATGCAATTTTTCAGAATTCGGAAATCTGAATACAATAGATATACATGCTTTCAAGTTACATGAAGTTATTTCCCTTTTCCAGTCTATATTTATTTATGTCTATGGCAGACCACTACTATCTAAATATTCAGTCAAGCAATTTTATATAGCATCCAAAATCTTCTCCATTTGAATCTAATTTCAAACACAAGTTCATCCAGTCCACATTGTACATCAACAGATTATTTGTAGCAATGTGGAACACTATTAAAACATCACTTGAAAAGATTGTTATTCCAGAACAAAGACCTAGACAAATAGAAAGAAATGGGGATAAAAAAAAGCAGTGCAAAATATATGTAGATCAGTGATTTCCTAATGGTGTCACAAATTTAGGTAAAAAAAAAAAGTATTTCTACATATCTACACATCAGAGAAAATCAGAAAGGGAAGGCACTTGTTGATACTATTGGGGAAGATTTCAATATGAACTCCTCAAGTATACTGTAAGGAAATCATTTCTCAGATGTCTATCCTTTCAACATGTGTGTGACTTTTCATATGAAATGAATTTATAAACACAAGTGAAATATAAAACAGCAGCTTATTATATATTGATAGCTGCAGCAAGGAAGATAAGAGATGTATGCTCTAACACAGTGAAATCAAATTCTTTAAAACTGTGGGAAACTTTCATTTTGTCAACTGTAAGGTCTTTTTAATCAACTTTGAAAACTAACAAATGAAAGTCACACACACACACAAAAACATTACCTGAGAAAGTTTATGAAAGTGAAAAAGATAATTGCATTAATTCTACACAACAAAAAAAACGTATATCCCTACATTAGTGCAAAATAACTCAAATATTTGTTTTCTATTTTTCATTTTAGCACAAAGTTGAAATAAAATATTGAAATTCATGAATAGTTTGTAAAACAACATCCAAGTAGAAATCAGGACTAAAACATTACTGAGCATCACCAATAGAGTATCTCTTTCACAAATCAATAGAATACAATGTTGAGTTTAAAACATCTACTAATTAACTATTATCTACATTGATATATTATTTTGTTATCCATTCAGTGAATCTCAAACTTTGAAATGTTTCAGCATCTGATGTTATCATTCAAAGAACACTTTTGAGCTTAGACAAATTGAATGAGAGGAGACCTCTGTCTTGAATCAACTTGTGTCTTTTTAAAATGAAGAGCATTATCACCATTTACAGTCAGTCAGAACAAATGGTAGATGGTTGTATTTAACAACACATTGTCCCCTCAGTGGAAGACATTCTCTTTATCTATAACACCCGAGTGCTTCAACTTCTTCCCTCCAGCAGTTTTTCTTTGAATCAATGAATTGTCTACTGTAGACAGTGGTGACCTTACGACACCCTGAGACCATATCAAAGGCCCTGTCTTTTTAACTAAAAGAGATAATTTTGGTGTGTTGGTAACATTGATAGCCTTGTGAGACGCCAACTGGGGAGTAAAGACACTTGGTAACTCTAATGATGTACTGGCACTTGGAGATACGACATCTGTAACATACAAGAATAATTAAACAATTTAGAAAACAATTACTTACATGTACTAGTAGCACAAGCACTGCAAGACAATTTACCATCACAAGCACCACAAGATAATTTACCATCACAAAGGAAGATAATTGACCATCACAAGCAATTGACATTGACTAAAAGTGTTATTGCACATTTCTTTTACAACACTTGCCTGTACTGAGTTGACTTTGAATGGATGGGCTACTGGTAACATCAATATCTTCCATTTCTGCATCATCCTCCCCCTCACACATGATAGGGTCCAAAGAATCTTCAAAATTCTGTTGAACCAAAAAAACTGGATAAAAGATTTTGGACTAGAAAAGCAGATGAACTAAATGTTGAAATTGTGTTCAGAAGCTGTGTACAGGTGTTCCAATACAAGATGGAATTCATTGAAGACATAAGGTAAAACAAAATCTAGTTCCTAATTAAAGACACATTGTTCTTTTCAATACACTATATTCTCTAATCTAGTGGCACCCTGTTATTTGGGTTTGAGGATTTGAAATAAAATAAGGATGTCTGCATATTGTGAAATGTACAACAATGGCCCTTGACAAGGGAAACAAGATATGTGAACTAAAGCCAATTCTTTGGCTGTTCTACACACTGTTGAATATTACAAATGTAAAAGTTGATTGTACAGGTGGTTCCAGTGCATCTACCAATATAAAAAATTACCTAAGCATTGTAAAGAACAACCAGGCATTTAAAAGAACATCAAAACTACGTCAGCCACAGTATTAAATACCTAAATTAGAAAGATATTCATATAGTACTAATAAATATACACACACAAAAATATAAATAAAGAATAGGAAATATGAAATAACTCTTGGACTCAAGAAGGATGCTCCCACCATTGATTTATCCAGCTATAAAGCTCTAATCAACAATGGCAAGGTCAGTGTTTCAAAACTTTTTTTTTTTCTTCTTCCTAATGTTTTTTTATTACTTACAATATTATCTTGAATAGTTTCCCTTTACTAACATCCAGAATTTCCTTCTTTCAATGTGTTTTTACAGTGAAAGAGTGGGGTCTTAAAAAGTCTATATTTTCTTTAGATTTATTTTCTGGATGATGGTGATAATGAGCTCCTAAGTGTTTTTAGATGGTTTTCATCTAAAGTTATGTGGAAATATGAATAAATATCCCAAATAATAGACCTTAATGATCATCTACATCTGGATATTTAGATAGATATTTATATGTATATGTATAAATATATATATATATATATATATATATATATATATATGCACACAGAGATCTACAGCTGTACCAGGTCTGTCGAATGAAAGAGGGCATTGAAAGAGGAGTCACCTTAAAAAAATGTAGCAATGTTTTTTTTTAAATTATTTTCTTTTAAGCTGCTGGGGAAATGCATATTTTTAAATGAAAAAAATCTCTATCGTGTATCTTTAGATTAAATACGCAAGGTGCGTACAAGTAAGCACCCCTTTATTAAAATGAAACTATTAGAGACTGTTACCTGTTCATCTTGAATGTGTCTCATATCAAATGGTTGTCCCCAGGATTCAAAACTTAGAGCAGAGTCTGGACTATGAGAGTCGCCAGTTTCATCTGCTCAAATACAAGATGATAGTTCAATAAAAGTTTCGTATTTCACAAGATAATAGTTCAATAGAAGTTTCGTATTTCACAAGATGATAGTTCAATAGAAGTTTAGTATTTCACAAGATGATAGTTCAATAGAAGTTTAGTATTTCACAAGATGATAGTTCAATAGAAGTTTAGTATTTTACTCCGACAAGAAAGAAAGACAGAAAAGGTATACAGCTAAACTGAAACTAACTAATAACAGTTTGTTGACTAGACCTAGTAGAGCTAGAAAGAGGGTGAATGTACCAACCTAGTTTGTGCCTAATGTTCATCGCTGGTGTGACATCAGCTGATCCTATTCCAGATTCAGTCTCAGTGTGATGTGATGCTGGAGAATTGAAGTTAGCAACAAGTGGGGACAATCTTCTGTTGGCTGTAAATAACAAAAGAATATCACTTTGACCTAGATCAAGAAGAGTAAATACTATAGAAAAATGCTGGGAACCAGATACCAGGAAAAGAAGACAAACGAGTTTGTACTTTTAAACGTCAAAACTCTGCCTGGAAAAAAAAGAGGAACTCTTCATTCCTATGAATAGATGAAAACTTAGCTGGTTTGGCCACATTGAATTGTAAGACATGAGTCACTGTCAAAAGTCATCCATCTAGGTACGATGGAGGAAGCATGAAGAAAGGACTGTCCAAAGAAAAGCTGGCTGGACAATATGATGGAATAGATGTACTTGGTTACACAAACTATCATCATCATCGTTCCTTTGTGTTCCTTGTGGAACATAGGGCCTCGACAAAAACATGCCACTCTCCACGATCTCTTGCAAGTTTTTTGATGACTTCCCAGCTCTGTCTGGTCCTCTCTGCATCCTCCAGTATGCTGCGTCGCCATGTTTGTTTTGGTCTTCCTCTATGTCTTGTTCCCTGGGGGTTCCACTCTAAGGCCTGCCTAGCTCTGTTGCTGGTATCTTTTCTAAGGGTGTGACCAATCCATCTCCACTTCCTCTCCAAGATCTGCATCTCTATATTTTTCTGCCCACAGTTTGGTATTTTCTACTTTGTCATACCATTTTATTTTTAGGATATTTCTCAGGCATCTGTTGATGAAGGTTTGTACTTTTCTTGTTGTCACTTCAGTTGTTCGCCATGTTTCAGAACCATACAGTAGGACAGCCTTGACATTAGAGTTAAAGATTCTTATTTTAGTCTTGTTTGAGATGTGAGGAAATTTCCAGGTTGGTTTTAGCTGTGTAAATGTCTGACGTGCTAGATTTACACAACGTTTAATGTCTTCATCAGTTCCACCTGTTACACTGACTACACTCCCAAGGTATATACAATTTTCTACTTGGTCTATGGCCTGGGAATCCAGTTCTATGTCTCCAATTTGTTTGTTTACTTTAAGTACTTTTGTTTTTTTTGGAGGTTTATTTTGAGACCTTCTCTTTTTCGTACTTCGCTTAAGGCTGTGATCTTTTCTTGCATATCCTGCAGTCTGTGTGATAATAAGGCTATATCGTCAGCGAATTCCAGATCTTCCAGCTTTTGTGTGAGAGTCCATTGGATTCCTTTCCCTGAATTAGAGTAGGCTTCTTTTGTGACCCAATCCAACACTAGAAGAAACAGGAGTGGTGAAAGAAGACATCCCTGTTTGACTCCTGTTGTGACTGGAGATTCCTCTGATAGCTTGCCACAGTGGGTTACTTGACAGGTGAAACCATCATAAAGGTTTTGGATTATGGTAATTATTTTATTTGGGATCTCATAATGTCTCATTACATTCCAGATAGATTCTCTGTCAATACCATCAAAGGCTTTTTCAAAGTCAACAAATGTTGCATAGAGAGGAGATTGCCATTCGACACATTGTTCTACATTTATTATTCTGAGTGTTGCTATTACACAAACTGTCACAGAGTTTGTTTTCAACATTAAATAATAGAGACAAATATAGATTATAAGATAAAACAAAATTAATTAATACGATAATCAACAAGGAGAATGGAATCTTAAGTGATATCATTATTAATTCTGTGTAAATTTATTCAATCTTATCCTTTCTCTACTAAAAGTATTAATGCAAAAAATAGTTATCAAAAATCATTATTAAATGAACAGAAATTATTAAGTTTACCGTTAAGAAGTCCAGCATTGATAGGTGTTCTAGTAAATGCATCTGTTGGAGAACGAGGATCTTTAATGTGATCAAAGCTTCGAGAAATTTTTGGTGTTTCATCTTCAGTACTGCAAAGTTTGAATCGACCATTTTGCTGAACAGGGGTTTTCTCTACAATGATAGGTGTTCTAGTTATGCCTTCCGATGGAGATCTAGGATCTAAGGCCAGTAAGCGTTTCTGATGCAACAGTTTTGTTATTTTTGTTGGAGTGCTCTCCTCGGCCCCATCATTAGCTTCAGCAAATTTATCAAGGTATGCTCCCATGTTTGCCCTGCCAGAAAAAAATAATTTCTAAGAATCATGTGTTAACAGAAGTATCTGATAATGGCATTAATAATATATTTCAATGTTTTTTCAGTAAAACAGATCATACAAAACATTTTTGCTTGATGATGTAGAGGTACGTCTACAATAGATAGAAGAGTCCTGGCATGGAGACATAAAGCCCAAGATAGATTAGAATGGTAAGATGTGCTAGAGTGGGCCATAGCCCTCCATGGGCTGTAGTGCCACTGGGATGGATACACACACAAATTCTATTTTTAATGAAACGCCAGACCCCCTACAAAACTTTTTTTTTGGCCCTTGTATTGTTCTATTATATTCAGTGGAACAGCTGGTATTACAATAATAGGCCTCTCTTTATTTGCAACTTAGTCCACTCTTCACATATTTATTTTCATTTTGTAGAAGGCATAGATCTAGATTATGATAGAATATAGATCTTTCATTTTAGCTTTAGATTTTTTAGAAACAAAGACTGTAAATTGTAGATTAATTCTAGACTATATATTAGAAGATCATTTAAAAATTATTCTACACGCATGTTAGATGTAAATACACATTTGATCTACTATGATAAAGAAACTAATAGACTTAGACTCTTCTGCGCCTTTCGGCGCATTGGGCAGCAAGCTGTCTCCATAAAGATCTGTCATTGGCAATGTGACCGGTCATTTCATCCCCAATTAAATATTATTTAAATTCATTGTTTAATTGTGCTGAAAAGGATTTGATTTTAAGCCCTTCTTTTATCTAATATTTATGAAATATGATTATGAAGAATGCTTTTTGATATTTTTGTACAAGTTATTAATGCGTTTATAGTGTCTCCCTTCCACTTTACATTCTTGATGAGAAATATAATAATATATTTTAAATCTGGGTAGATACTTAGCTATATCGTTTCTTTTGAATGTGGGGGATATAATATTATAATATTATCCTGAGCTTGATGTAATAATCAAACGCCATTGTGTGGTGGAAGTAGTGGAAATCTTTTGAGAGATAAGAACGATTAGAATAGTTATGACCATGCAGCTGATAGCTTATCATCAAAGGCCAAGGTGTGGTGGAAGTAGTGGAAATCTTTTGAGAGATAGAACAATTAGAATACTATTGATCATGCTGCTGATAACCCCTGACAACCATCTTTTAGTTTATTTATTTTTCTAACGCTCTTTCTTGAAAGTGGGCGTGTCATTTATTATAATAGCCTTAAAATAAAGTGTTTTTTTTTTCTCTAATAAACGCTGACTTCACCCATCCATATATATATATATATCCATCATGTCGCAGATATTAGTTTTGCTTTAATTTCCTTTAAACATTAACCTTGTAAAGTGTGTTATAGGCAAAGAGAATCACAAACATTGTTCAGCAATGTGAATCGATGGATCGTCTTCTGTACTTACAATAGCTTTTATACACAAATAATTTTACATGACCTCTATATCTATAAATGTTACATTTCTATAGTTTCTAGTTTCGTTTAATTTTATTCTTATCTTAGAATGTGTTACACTTTTTTGTCATGTAAATCAAAATTAATATATATATAGCAAAGAATAGGGGATGAAATGACCGGGAACCCATTGGCAATGTCTGAAGCCTCCTTCCACCTGGTGTTCACTGTTCTGAGCTCTTCCATGAAGGTATGATGCCAAGTTATACGAGGACGTCCCTGTTTGCGCTTTCTTGTATTGGCCTCCATGTCATCTCAATTCTTGGTATGCGTAGTTCATTTTGTTGAAGAAATGTCTTGCAAACCTCATGCAATGCTCTGTCACCACCTCATTAAGTGTTCGACTCCCAGTTTGGCATATAGTATTTCCTTGTTTGAGACCTGATGTAGCTTGACTCTCAAAATCAGTCTCAGCCATTTTTGTTGAGCCACATGCAGTCTCTTCTCAATTTTGACAGATGACTTCCATGTCTCACATGCATATGTTGCAGTTGGAATGAGGATTGTGTTGAGAAGGTGTTTTTTTTTTGTCTTGAGTTATGAGATTGAATCCAATGGCTTGGCTTATCCAAATATACTTGAAATAGGCTGCAGCCTTTGGAAAATCTAGATTAAATTCTAGATTATATTATAATCATGATTATGATTTATAATATAGAGTCTAGATCTAGATCTAGTGACAATCTAGTCTAGAATTAGATTCAGACTAGTGAAATTCAGTCATAGTCATATAGTTTCAGTGGAGACACAAAAAAAGTGACAAATGACAGTGACACTAACACTAAACTTGACTAAACTAAAAAACAAAACTTGCTAAATTAAATACTAATCATACTATGTATAATTAATAACTTAAATAAGTATATCTATCTAGATCTATAATCTTAGACCTAGACTAGCTAAACTACCATAATCAATGATAATCATAAACTTATTATTATTATAAATTTAATTTAGAATTTAGATCTACTAGTCTAGATAGATAGATCTAGAAAAATTCTAGATCATCAATTTCTACTCTAGTATATTACTCGTCATATTATTAGGGTCTAAATTAGATCTAAATCTAGATATAAACTAGATAGACAGATATCTACTAGTAGTATAGTAGATCTAGATATCTATTATTGTATGAAATTTATGATTAATATTATTTAATAAAATATTAATAAAATTTAAATAAGTAAAGTATTAAAGATTGAAGATTCTAGAGTAGACCTACACGCTACACTTACAGTCACCTAGTGTAGTAGATAGAATAATAGATCAGATAGAATTATCATAGAATAATATAAATATAATTAAAATTAAAAAAATTAATACTAGAGTCTAGTAGATTAACTAAGATAGATTAGTAGATAAGATCTAGATCTATTATAGATTCTAGATCTAGACTATAATATATTATTATATAGACTAGATCTAGATCTATCGGTGCACTGATCTATCTAGATCTAGATAGATGAGGAAAAGAATCAATATCAATCTGAAACTTACGGCCTGTTTTAGTGTTTAGATCTATAAACTTTTTGTGGAAAACAAATCTTTAAAATTATCAAGGATTTTTTTATAAGCCAATGAAATGAAAGGTGCCAGATTTTTTACCAGCATTGGGTAGATCTAACAATGCCAACTTTCATTTTTTTAATAATACTTTTTTTTTTACTTCATTGTACATCTTGAGACTACATTTACGCATGGAACTATAATACACGTTTGTATTTGGTTATATTGTAATTCCATGTTGTAAAAAAGGTCATATTAGCACATTAAAAAAATATTGTTATGATAATTAAGGACATAACTTTTTTTTTCAGTGGTTCTGCATAGAAAATATAAATTGGTTTCAGAATACTTATATGCTAACTATCCGTTCTTATCAGTTTTACAGGCTCATAATAAAAAATGTTTTATCGAGAATCTAATTACATGTACTACATGTGAAAAATTAGTATTTATTATTAAAACAACAAATGTAGAAGTTGGGCCGTACACATTTAATTCATACACCATACCACGCCATCTTGCAAAATCCAGTAGCGTAGCTATAATATGGGGGTGGGGGATAAGAAATTCTGCTTGAAGAGGGCCTCAAATGAGTTTTCAATTTTTTCTACATTAGATATTACGCTTTCATATCATTATGTTAAATGTCAAATTGCAGGGGTCCCTAAAGAGGTCAAACTCCCCCGGCCCCCAAAAGATGGCAAATCCCTAGTTACATCACTGCAATATTTAGGGTAAATAATTCAAGTCTTTTGATTTTAATCATCTTAATCTTATCACTTTTTATTGTAGCCTACATTATTTGTATTTTTTTTTTTACATATTTTGGATGTTCCTTCTTTAATTCTAGCTATAATCAATCGCTATCTCAATTTCGAAAAAAAACTCTTCAGTTGGTCTTTAAGATAGCCTAATCATACTTCCTAGTCCAAACCTCTCGCAGGACTGAAATCGATTCTTTATTTTATTGAGCAATCGCGCCATATGTATTTATATTAATTAAAAAAAAAACATTTCAGAGGAATATAAAAAAAAATTAAACAGCAAAACATAACAACAAAAGGACAAAAACATTTAAGATATTAAAAAAAAAAAAAAAAAAATTTTTTAGCAAATAGGCCTATAGCCCTCACCCTCTAGATAGGAATTTTACCTTGTCAACTGATCCCTTAAATGGTTGCAGAGAAATGAGTAGTTTCTTAATTATCGTGTCTGTGGTTTGCTTGTAATTACTTATTTTATGACATGTTTTGTTATTTAGGCTATTTCTTGTACTCGTGCTGTAAATCGTCATATAATGTTTTGGTCCTCTCTGTCTAATAAAGTGTCCGCTGAAGTTTTGGTCTTGTCTTGTCCAGCGAATAGTCAGCTGATGCTGAGTCAGGGATAATTTATTTAATATAACAGTAGCCCTATTTTTGTAGAAGGAAAATCATTTGTGAAAAATGAAAATGGTAATTATATATAAGACCGTGCTCATTCTCCAATCCATGTCAAACTTTTATTGCAGTCTTTTCATTTCCTCCAATGCTTGATCATTATTACATGCTTGTGTCTTACCAATATAAGCTAGCTTCCTCAATCTGTGTTACGTATTTAGAGTCCTAGAGATCTTAAAGCTACATATGCGTGTCCACTCGCAAACATCAATGCTTCCAAATCATATCACATTTTGTAAGTCCGCTATACTGCCACGCATTTTGCGTATCGTGGATACTCATTTCTTCTGTGAACTGTAGCAGGACAAGTTATTGTACCCCAATCTGAGGTGAAGTCATTATTGTACAAAGGGAATCTTTTGTGAGATCGTTCGGATATTACGTAACGGCTGAATAGGGAGAGGGGGGGTATATAAAATGGTTACGATTTGTTACAAGTGGGAGTCTGTTGTTGTGTAACAAAAAAAAATCAAATTATTTTTTTTAAAGATCATTTAGTCATTTTAACTCTCATGTTTAGGTTTGTTATGTTATCATATTCTCTTGATCTTACATCATAGATAGGCTTATTTGTTATCGAGATACAGTGGTCTGACTTTCACTTATCAAGGTATTGTGATAGAATTTCAGTTTGCCTGTTTGTCATTGAGTATGTGTCCCTTCTCCCATACCTGGATTTTGTTACTATGTTATAAGTGGAAAGAGGAGCAGGCGATTAAAAACGTTTTGACTGTGTTATGAAATATCCGAAAGTTCCGAAAATGTGGAGATAGAGATCTCGAAGTACAAAGTAAATGAACACATTTATAACAAAGTTTTCTGTATGATTGATTAATATGCATACAGTTTGCTGTAATCTTTACATTAATATACATACAGTTTTTGATGTAATCTTTACATTAAAGTACAGTTTTTGATGTAATATTTCATTAAATTCTTTTATTTTATTCTAGCTTTCATTCGATTCTAATTACTTGTTCTCGTCAAAGGTTTATCTCCCTTTAGCTTATTTTTTTTTCTATTAGTATTAGCCTTTATAAAAAAAAATCAATTACCACAATTGATTACCTAATTGGTTAAATACTTGATTGATCCAAGCAAGTATTGCCATCGATCAAGAGCTTATATGCCAAGTTTGACGATTGGGTGAGCATAATAGTAGTAGATGACAAATCCATTACAATAAAGCTAAACACACTCACATGCAAGACAGTCAGTAAATCTACGTGTTGTGGTATTTGTTTTTAATTGAACATTTTGAAAGTCAATTGGTGTCCGCTTTAAATTCTTTTCTTTCTTTTAAAAAACATGCAGTTTAGTTTTAGAATGAGATCTGTGTAATATCAAACAGCCCTTAAATTTGTATTGTAAGAGTATCCTCTATCCAAACATTGTGTATTATTATAGTATCCATTCTCCAAACATTGTGTATCATAAGAGTATCCACTATCCAAACATTGTATATTGTAATAATATACACTATCCAAACAATGTGTATTATTAGAGTATCCATTATTCAAACATTATGTATTGTAAGAGTATCCACTATCCAAACATTGTGTATTATTATAGTATCCACTATCCAAAAATTGTGTATTATTAGAGTATCCATTATTCAAACATTGTGTATTATAAGAGTATCCACTATCCAAACATTGTGTAT
>JADKLZ010049079.1:12441-30887 GCA_021533235.1 Biomphalaria straminea | reverse complement strand
ACGACGTGGGCTTAAATTAAAGAAAATAACTCACCGATTGTCAGGTCGCCGATATCCTTCTCAGATTGCAGAAACACAATCCAACTTTGATCAATCAATATCCCCGGTAAATAGAAATAATGTCACTATCTCCAAATCCAATTTCAATACCCCCGAATCACTACCACAATAGAAAAAACAATCCTCAAAACCTCAGTCAAGAAATCCACACAAAAACAAAAACTCATAACTAAAGTTTCTGAACACATTTACACACTATTATAGTTAAGGTCATTTGCGCTCCAAAGCATAAACAAAAATCACCTTACTTCGCACGTGGAAAAAATGGTTAGTCAGGGGGGAACAGGGTCACAACAATATATTCAACATACAAAATTGTTATTCTTTTAAACTCTTGATTGGTATGGTTGTGACTTGTGAGAATGGGCTATAGATTTATATATATGGCAGCTCCTTTGTTTCAATATGCAAATTTAATATGGCCTTAAGGCTGACATAAACCTGTACATACATTTTGATGATGTGTTATTTTTCTTTAAAATATTTGTTATCAAGAAAGTAGAGCAAAAGACAAGATGCTTTCTTTATGTACAGCCACATTTCAACAGTAGCACAGTGCTCACTGGTTGCCTTGTAAAATTGTAAATATAATATTAAACAAATTGTCATTACAGTATTGCTCCATATTATCTCTCTGAAATAATTATGTCCAAGTGCTCTGAGAGCTACATAAAAGTTGAAACCTAATTTATAATCACAACCATTAAAGGTTTTCACAATTTAAGGTTAAAAACAGAACAAATTGGGGGTTGCAGTGATAGAAAAAGAGATCGTCTATTTCATTGTTACAGATACAATAATTAAATTCATATACTAAAAAGTTGTTAGAGAAATCTTTATAAAATGTGTTTCATTGAGTGAAGTGGAAAAAGAAAGGGGTGGCCATAAGAAACAATACAAAGCCTGGGAATAAATCAACAGATATTGCAATATAATGAATAGAGATGTCCACTGAAAGAGCCACAGTTCATTTAGCATAGCTCTTCAGCATTTGACATGTAAAACCTCTAAAGAGCATCATGTTATTGCCACATATCTCCAAAAGATTTTTGAGGCAGCTCTCTCCAGTTCCTCTTATGTCCAGTTTGCCCTACATACTTTGCCACAGGCATAATCATTGTTCTCCAGTGCTCGATTTAGTTATTTTTTCCGTCTACGTCTGTTCTTGTCAGTGGATTTTCTAGTATAGTCAGAACAAAATCATTATTTTAAAAAGAAGTGCTTTTTTCATTTCACTCAATATTCCGTCAAGATCACTCTTCACATCGAACTCGTGTCTGAGTCAAACCCATCTTTTTTTCTTTCAAGGCATCTCTCAGATGTCTAACCAGGGCTTGTTTCCAGAGGGTACGGTGTCTTACCTCTTTTAACTCCTTAAGATTCAGTTAATCTGGAGCTCATATAGGCATTTAGAAGTGGTCACGATAAGTGGAATAGGCGGGATCCAACTTCCTACATAAATTGTTACCACGTAGGGATGGATAAAAAAAAACCTCAGATTTTTCAGGTCGCCAGTAACTCTACAGAAGCACAATCCAGCTGCAATCAGTGGATACTCCCAATAAAAAGAAATAATCTCACATCCCAGTTCACTAACACAATTTAAAAGAAAACAATCCTGTCAATAAATCAACAATTTACGATCATCACTCCCGTTCCTTAACTCACCCGTTCATGCCATTTTAGCCCCACAACATAAACAAAATTCAAATAGTTCTCAAGTGGAAAAATGGTTAGTCAGGGGGAGCAAGTTTACAAGAAATATGTTGTGTAAATAATTTTATTCCAATATAAATATGTAATATCAAGCAAAAAAAATTCAATTGAGATTTAAAAAATCAGATACAAATTTTTTATTTCATTGTTTCAATGCAACAGATCCAAAGGCAAACACACAATGTATAGAAAGTTAAGAATATTGAAGACAATAAAACAAGTTACTGCTCCCAATGTCTTTTTGTGGTTTGGTTGGAGATCACAAGCACAATTCAAATAGAACAAATGACAAGCTTTAGTAATGGTAGGTCCAATGAGGAGTGCAAGTACCCAGATATCAACAACTTTAGAGCTACATTTAGTGTACTGAAGATTATTTTGGTGGCTTGCAATGAGTTTTGTTTTAAAAAGCACCCTTTCACCCCCCACCCCCCAAAAAAATCAGCTTGTAGTTTGCTTTTTCTGTCCACATGAATGTCTACAATTTGACTCAAACTCAGCAAACTAAAGTTAAACATGTCTTGCAATTAACAACATGAGAGGACATGAAAATGCAGGGGAACAAGTTTTGAGCTCAATGCATTGAGTAGTCCCAGGCTTTCCAGTCACACACTTGATGTAGGCAGCTCTGTAGGACAAGTTCATTGTGGAATACATTTTACAAAATGACACTAATGAACAACAGCTACACAGGCTTGTATGTTTCAACATTTGTTCATTGACACTTAAGCTATATACAGAAATAATACATAGGACTGGTTAATGATTTTGTGTTGACACAGCAATCAAGGGTTTGAATTATGTTCCTTGTTTAAGTACTATTGCTTCTACCTGTAATAATGCATAAGCATACAAACAAAATGTATAGATAGAGTGAACAATGTCTTGAGCAACAAAAATATATTAAAAATAAAACTCAAGTTGCAAAAAAAAAATCCCAAGATGTAAAAATGTTTTCTTTACTTTTGGGTTGACTAAATTATAACTAAATGAAAATGCACATTTTAAAGTCAGATGTATGTTTTCAGAATTTCAGCTACTTTCATTCCATTGAGCTCATCTGTATACAAACTGAAATGAAAACATTGCAGTCTAGATGTGAGTTTGTAATGGTAGACCTTGACTTGTCTGTCTCCTAACATTTTGAGAGGATGTATTTCTCATAATGAAATAAAATGGTCACTGAAATCTAACAACATACCTGAAGTTTTATTCACATATTTAAGTATTCCAAATGAAGTTTAGTTTAATCCTTTAAAACAAGACATTGACCATAGCATTCCAATTATGTTGTTGCAGTATGCTGATAGATCGATTGAATATCCAATAACAATCTTAGAGACAACACAACTATACATATTTACAAGTCAGTAAAGTAAAAAAAAAATTTTTAAAATGGCAAGTAACAATGTCAGAGATACTAACACCAGAGCTAGGCAGGCCTTAGAGAGATATCTGAATAGTGTCAACAAATACCAACCAAAATGCAGACCACATAGACAGGCCGATGAGTTTTATGAAACAAAAATTTGTGACTTGCAATCTTTTGTACTTTATTTGTCTATGAGTTTTGTTTAATCTCTAAGACTGAAGATCATGCAATTTTTCAGAATTCGGAAATCTGAATACAATAGATATACATGCTTTCAAGTTACATGAAGTTATTTCCCTTTTCCAGTCTATATTTATTTATGTCTATGGCAGACCACTACTATCTAAATATTCAGTCAAGCAATTTTATATAGCATCCAAAATCTTCTCCATTTGAATCTAATTTCAAACACAAGTTCATCCAGTCCACATTGTACATCAACAGATTATTTGTAGCAATGTGGAACACTATTAAAACATCACTTGAAAAGATTGTTATTCCAGAACAAAGACCTAGACAAATAGAAAGAAATGGGGATAAAAAAAAGCAGTGCAAAATATATGTAGATCAGTGATTTCCTAATGGTGTCACAAATTTAGGTAAAAAAAAAAAGTATTTCTACATATCTACACATCAGAGAAAATCAGAAAGGGAAGGCACTTGTTGATACTATTGGGGAAGATTTCAATATGAACTCCTCAAGTATACTGTAAGGAAATCATTTCTCAGATGTCTATCCTTTCAACATGTGTGTGACTTTTCATAAACACAAGTGAAATATAAAACAGCAGCTTATTTTATATTGATAGCTGCAGCAAGGAAGATAAGAGATGTATGCTCTAACACAGTGAAATCAAATTCTTTAAAACTGTGGGAAACTTTCATTTTGTCAACTGTAAGGTCTTTTTAATCAACTTTGAAAACTAACAAATGAAAGTCACACACACACACACACAAAAACATTACCTGAGAAAGTTTATGAAAGTGAAAAAGATAATTGCATTAATTCTACACAACAAAACACGTATATCCCTACATTAGTGCAAAATAACTCAAACATTTGTTTTCTATTTTTCATTTTAGCACAAAGTTGAAATAAAATATTGAAATTCATGAATAGTTTGTAAAACAACATCCAAGTAGAAATCAGGACTAAAACATTACTGAGCATCACCAATAGAGTATCTCTTTCACAAATCAATAGAATACAATGTTGAGTTTAAAACATCTACTAATTAACTATTATCTACATTGATATATTATTTTGTTATCCATTCAGTGAATCTCAAACTTTGAAATGTTTCAGCATCTGATGTTATCATTCAAAGAACACTTTTGAGCTTAGACAAATTGAATGAGAGGAGACCTCTGTCTTGAATCAACTTGTGTCTTTTTAAAATGAAGAGCATTATCACCATTTACAGTCAGTCAGAACAAATGGTAGATGGTTGTATTTAACAACACATTGTCCCCTCAGTGGAAGACATTCTCTTTATCTATAACACCCGAGTGCTTCAACTTCTTCCCTCCAGCAGTTTTTCTTTGAATCAATGAATTGTCTACTGTAGACAGTGGTGACCTTACGACACCCTGAGACCATATCAAAGGCCCTGTCTTTTTAACTAAAAGAGATAACTTTGGTGTGTTGGTAACATTGATAGCCTTGTGAGACGCCAACTGGGGAGTAAAGACACTTGGTAACTCTAATGATGTACTGGCACTTGGAGATACGACATCTGTAACATACAAGAATAATTAAACAATTTAGAAAACAATTACTTACATGTACTAGTAACACAAGCACTGCAAGACAATTTACCATCACAAGCACCACAAGATAATTTACCATCACAAATACTATAAGACAATTTACCATCACAAGCACAATAAGATAATTTACCATCACAAGCAATTGACATTGACTAAAAGTGTTATTGCACATTTCTTTTACAACACTTGCCTGTACTGAGTTGACTTTGAATGGATGGGCTACTGGTAACATCAATATCTTCCATTTCTGCATCATCTTCCCCCTCACACATGATAGGGTCCAAAGAATCTTCAAAATTCTGTTGAACCAAAAAAACTGGATAAAAGATTTTGGACTAGAAAAGCAGATGAACTAAATGTTGAAATTGTGTTCAGAAGCTGTGTACAGGTGTTCCAATACAAGATGGAATTCATTGAAGACATAAGGTAAAACAAAATCTAGTTCCTAATTAAAGACACATTGTTCTTTTCAATACACTATATTCTCTAATCTAGTGGCACCCTGTTATTTGGGTTTGAGGATTTGAAATAAAATAAGGATGTCTGCATATTGTGAAATGTACAACAATGGCCCTTGACAAGGGAAACAAGATATGTGAACTAAAGCCAATTCTTTGGCTGTTCTACACACTGTTGAATATTACAAATGTAAAAGTTGATTGTACAGGTGGTTCCAGTGCATCTACCAATATAAAAAATTACCTAAGCATTGTAAAGAACAACCAGGCATTTAAAAGAACATCAAAACTACGTCAGCCACAGTATTAAATACCTAAATTAGAAAGATATTCATATAGTACTAATAAATATATACACACAAAAATATAAATAAAGAATAGGAAATATGAAATAACTCTTGGACTCAAGAAGGATGCTCCCACCATTGATTTATCCAGCTATAAAGCTCTAATCAACAATGGCAAGGTCAGTGTTTCAAAACTTTTTTTTTTTCTTCTTCCTAATGTTTTTTTATTACTTACAATATTATCTTGAATAGTTTCCCTTTACTAACATCCAGAATTTCCTTCTTTCAATGTGTTTTTACAGTGAAAGAGTGGGGTCTTAAAAAGTCTATATTTTCTTTAGATTTATTTTCTGGATGATGGTGATAATGAGCTCCTAAGTGTTTTTAAATGGTTTTCATCTAAAGTTATGTGGAAATATGAATAAATATCCCAAATAATAGACCTTAATGATCATCTACATCTGGATATTTAGATAGATATTTATATGTATATGTATAAATATATATATATATATATATATATATATATATATATGCACACAGAGATCTACAGCTGTACCAGGTCTGTCGAATGAAAGAGGGCATTGAAAGAGGAGTCACCTTAAAAAAATGTAGCAATGTTTTTTTTTAAATTATTTTCTTTTAAGCTGCTGGGGAAATGCATATTTTTAAATGAAAAAAATCTCTATCGTGTATCTTTAGATTAAATACGCAAGGTGCGTACAAGTAAGCACCCCTTTATTAAAATGAAACTATTAGAGACTGTTACCTGTTCATCTTGAATGTGTCTCATATCAAATGGTTGTCCCCAGGATTCAAAACTTAGAGCAGAGTCTGGACTATGAGAGTCGCCAGTTTCATCTGCTCAAATACAAGATGATAGTTCAATAAAAGTTTCGTATTTCACAAGATAATAGTTCAATAGAAGTTTAGTATTTCACAAGATGATAGTTCAATAGAAGTTTAGTATTTCACAAGATGATAGTTCAATAGAAGTTTAGTATTTTACTCCGACAAGAAAGAAAGACAGAAAAGGTATACAGCTAAACTGAAACTAACTAATAACAGTTTGTTGACTAGACCTAGTAGAGCTAGAAAGAGGGTGAATGTACCAACCTAGTTTGTGCCTAATGTTCATCACTGGTGTGACATCAGCTGATCCTATTCCAGATTCAGTCTCAGTGTGATGTGATGCTGGAGAATTGAAGTTAGCAACAAGTGGGGACAATCTTCTGTTGGCTGTAAATAACAAAAGAATATCACTTTGACCTAGATCAAGAGTAAATACTATAGAAAAATGCTGGGAACCAGATACCAGGAAAAGAAGACAAACGAGTTTGTACTTTTAAACGTCAAAACTCTGCCTGGAAAAAAAAGAGGAACTCTTCATTCCTATGAATAGATGAAAACTTAGCTGGTTTGGCCACATTGAATTGTAAGACATGAGTCACTGTCAAAAGTCATCCATCTAGGTACGATGGAGGAAGCATGAAGAAAGGACTGTCCAAAGAAAAGCTGGCTGGACAATATGATGGAATAGATGTACTTGGTTACACAAACTATCATCATCATCGTTCCTTTGTGTTCCTTGTGGAACATAGGGCCTCGACAAAAACATGCCACTCTCCACGATCTCTTGCAAGTTTTTTGATGACTTCCCAGCTCTGTCTGGTCCTCTCTGCTTCCTCCAGTATGCTGCGTCGCCATGTTTGTTTTGGTCTTCCTCTACGTCTTGTTCCCTGGGGGTTCCACTCTAAGGCCTGCCTAGCTCTGTTGCTGGTATCTTTTCTAAGGGTGTGACCAATCCATCTCCACTTCCTCTCCAAGATCTGCATCTCTATATTTTTCTGCCCACAGTTTGGTATTTTCTACTTTGTCATACCATTTTATTTTTAGGATATTTCTCAGGCATCTGTTGATGAAGGTTTGTACTTTTCTTGTTGTCACTTCAGTTGTTCGCCATGTTTCAGAACCATACAGTAGGACAGCCTTGACATTAGAGTTAAAGATTCTTATTTTAGTCTTGTTTGAGATGTGAGGAAATTTCCAGGTTGGTTTTAGCTGTGTAAATGTCTGACGTGCTAGATTTACACAACGTTTAATGTCTTCATCAGTTCCACCTGTTACACTGACTACACTCCCAAGGTATATACAATTTTCTACTTGGTCTATGGCCTGGGAATCCAGTTCTATGTCTCCAATTTGTTTGTTTACTTTAAGTACTTTTGTTTTTTTTGGAGGTTTATTTTGAGACCTTCTCTTTTTCGTACTTCGCTTAAGGCTGTGATCTTTTCTTGCATATCCTGCAGTCTGTGTGATAATAAGGCTATATCGTCAGCGAATTCCAGATCTTCCAGCTTTTGTGTGAGAGTCCATTGGATTCCTTTCCCTGAATTAGAGTAGGCTTCTTTTGTGACCCAATCCAACACTAGAAGAAACAGGAGTGGTGAAAGAAGACATCCCTGTTTGACTCCTGTTGTGACTGGAGATTCCTCTGATAGCTTGCCACAGTGGGTTACTTGACAGGTGAAACCATCATAAAGGTTTTGGATTATGGTAATTATTTTATTTGGGATCTCATAATGTCTCATTACATTCCAGATAGATTCTCTGTCAATACCATCAAAGGCTTTTTCAAAGTCAACAAATGTTGCATAGAGAGGAGATTGCCATTCGACACATTGTTCTACATTTATTATTCTGAGTGTTGCTATTACACAAACTGTCACAGAGTTTGTTTTCAACATTAAATAATAGAGACAAATATAGATTATAAGATAAAACAAAATTAATTAATACGATAATCAACAAGGAGAATGGAATCTTAAGTGATATCATTATTAATTCTGTGTAAATTTATTCAATCTTATCCTTTCTCTACTAAAAGTATTAATGCAAAAAATAGTTATCAAAAATCATTATTAAATGAACAGAAATTATTAAGTTTACCGTTAAGAGGTCCAGCATTGATAGGTGTTCTAGTAAATGCATCTGTTGGAGAACGAGGATCTTTAATGTGATCAAAGCTTCGAGAAATTTTTGGTGTTTCATCTTCAGTACTGCAAAGTTTGAATCGACCATTTTGCTGAACAGGGGTTTTCTCTACAATGATAGGTGTTCTAGTTATGCCTTCCGATGGAGATCTAGGATCTAAGGCCAGTAAGCGTTTCTGATGCAACAGTTTTGTAATTTTTGTTGGAGTGCTCTCCTCGGCCCCATCATTAGCTTCAGCAAATTTATCAAGGTATGCTCCCATGTTTGCCCTGCCAGAAAAAAATAATTTCTAAGAATCATGTGTTAACAGAAGTATCTGATAATGGCATTAATAATATATTTCAATGTTTTTTCAGTAAAACAGATCATACAAAACATTTTTGCTTGATGATGTAGAGGTACGTCTACAATAGATAGAAGAGTCCTGGCATGGAGACATAAAGCCCAAGATAGATTAGAATGGTAAGATGTGCTAGAGTGGGCCATAGCCCTCCATGGGCTGTAGTGCCACTGGGATGGATACACACACAAATTCTATTTTTAATGAAATGCCAGACCCCCTACAAAACTTTTTTTTTGGCCCTTGTATTGTTCTATTATATTCAGTGGAACAGCTGGTATTACAATAATAGGCCTCTCTTTATTTGCAACTTAGTCCACTCTTCACATATTTATTTTCATTTTGTAGAAGGCATAGATCTAGATTATGATAGAATATAGATCTTTCATTTTAGCTTTAGATTTTTTAGAAACAAAGACTGTAAATTGTAGATTAATTCTAGACTATATATTAGAAGATCATTTAAAAATTATTCTACACGCATGTTAGATGTAAATACACATTTGATCTACTATGATAAAGAAACTAATAGACTTAGACTCTTCTGCGCCTTTCGGCGCATTGGGCAGCAAGCTGTCTCCATAAAGATCTGTCATTGGCATTGTGACCGGTCATTTCATCCCCAATTAAATATTATAAAATTCATTGTTTAATTGTGCTGAAAAGGATTTGATTTTAAGCCCTTCTTTTATCTAATATTTATGAAATATGATTATTAAGAATGCTTTTTGATATTTTTGTACTACAAGTTATTAATGCGTTTATAGTGTCTCCCTTCCACTTTACATTCTTGATGAGAAATATAATAATATATTTTAAATCTGGGTAGATACTTAGCTATATCGTTTCTTTTGAATGTGGGGGATATAATATTATAATATTATCCTGAGCTTGATGTAATAATCAAACGCCATTGTGTGGTGGAAGTAGTGGAAATCTTTTGAGAGATAAGAACGATTAGAATAGTTATGACCATGCAGCTGATAGCTTATCATCAAAGGCCAAGGTGTGGTGGAAGTAGTGGAAATCTTTTGAGAGATAGAACAATTAGAATACTATTGATCATGCTGCTGATAACCCCTGACGACCATCTTTTAGTTTATTTATTTTTCTAACGCTCTTTCTTGAAAGTGGGCGTGTCATTTATTATAATAGCCTTAAAATAAAGTGTTTTTTTTTTCTCTAATAAACGCTGACTTCACCCATCCATATATATATATATATCCATCATGTCGCCGATATTAGTTTTGCTTTAATTTCCTTTAAACATTAACCTTGTAAAGTGTGTTATAGGCAAAGAGAATCACAAACATTGTTCAGCAATGTGAATCGATGGATCGTCTTCTGTACTTACAATAGCTTTTATATATATTATTATAGTAGGAGGATATACACAAATAATTTTACATGACCTCTATATCTATAAATGTTACATTTCTATAGTTTCTAGTTTCGTTTAATTTTATTCTTATCTTAGAATGTGTTACACTTTTTTGTCATGTAAATCAAAATTAATATATATATAGCAAAGAATAGGGGATGAAATGACCGGGAACTCATTGGCAATGTCTGAAGCCTCCTTCCACCTGGTGTTCACTGTTCTGAGCTCTTCCATGAAGGTATGATGCCAAGTTATACGAGGACGTCCCTGTTTGCGCTTTCTTGTATTGGCCTCCATGTCATCTCAATTCTTGGTATGCGTAGTTCATTTTGTTGAAGAAATGTCTTGCAAACCTCATGCAATGCTCTGTCACCACCTCATTAAGTGTTCGACTCCCAGTTTGGCATATAGTATTTCCTTGTTTGAGACCTGATGTAGCTTGACTCTCAAAATCAGTCTCAGCCATTTTTGTTGAGCCACATGCAGTCTCTTCTCAATTTTGACAGATGACTTCCATGTCTCACATGCATATGTTGCAGTTGGAATGAGGATTGTGTTGAGAAGGTGTTTTTTTTTTGTCTTGAGTTATGAGATTGAATCCAATGGCTTGGCTTATCCAAATATACTTGAAATAGGCTGCAGCCTTTGGAAAATCTAGATTAAATTCTAGATTATATTATAATCATGATTATGATTTATAATATAGAGTCTAGATCTAGATCTAGTGACAATCTAGTCTAGAATTAGATTTAGACTAGTGAAATTCAGTCATAGTCATATAGTTTCAGTGGAGACACAAAAAAAGTGACAAATGACAGTGACACTAAACTTGACTAAACTAAAAAACAAAACTTGCTAAATTAAATACTAATCATACTATGTATAATTAATAACTTAAATAAGTATATCTATCTAGATTCTAGATCTATAATCTTAGACCTAGACTAGCTAAACTACCATAAATAATCAATGATAATCATAAACTTATTATTATTATAAATTTAATTTAGAATTTAGATCTACTAGTCTAGATAAGATAGATCTAGAAAAATTCTAGATCATCAATTTCTACTCTGTCTAGTATATTACTCGTCATATTATTAGGGTCTAAATTAGATCTAAATCTAGATATAAAGATAGACAGATATCTACTAGTAGTATAGTAGATCTAGATATCTATTATTGTATGAAATTTATGATTAATATTATTTAATAAAATATTAATAAAATTTAAATAAGTAAAGTATTAAAGATTGAAGATTCTAAGAGTAGACCTAGTACACTACACGCTACACTTACAGTCACCTAGTGTAGTAGATAGAATAATATTATAATAGATCAGATAGAATTATCATAGAATAATATAATTAATACTAGAGTCTAGTAGATTAACTAAGATAGATTAGTAGATAAGATCTAGATCTATTATAGATTCTAGATCTAGACTATAATATATTATTATATAGACTAGATCTAGATCTATCGGTGCACTGATCTATCTAGATCTAGATAGATGAGGAAAAGAATCGGTATTAGTTTACGTGACTAGATACGCTAAATCAGGTTTCTAGTATATTTTAAGAATATGCAGAAAAAAATGCAGATTACAAATATGTAATTTGTTTTGCTCGGAGATAATTAGTTTTTAAAATATATATTTTTAAGTTTTATTTCTTTTGACCATATACTGTCATTAGAAATACGCCATTTTGGTTTTAAGGCTTAATACTAGATTATCTCCCTTGAATTACTTGACAACTTTTTCTGTTGCAGTTTTGTCTTTCTTTCTAGAAGCTATTAGATCTAATATTAAAATTCATTCAAAATGCAAACAAGCTTTTGTACTTTGAAAAATAACTAAAAATCTAAATTAAAATCATGTAGTTAAATTAATAACAACAGACAAAACAAAATAATAGAAAATATAAAATAACTAACTCTAAGCTCAACAAAAATGTAATATAGGTAAGGGAGATGACTATGCTTAAAATCAACATGGTGGTGGTAAAGGTATCTGCTTATCTATACTATTACCAAAGAATCAATATCAATCTGAAACTTACGGCCTGTTTTAGTGTTTATAAACTTTTTGTGGAAAACAAATCTTTAAAATTATCAAGGATTTTTTTATAAGCCAATGAAATGAAAGGTGCCAGATTTTTTACCAGCATTGGGTAGATCTAACAATGCCAACTTTCATTTTTTTAATAATACTTTTTTTTTTACTTCATTGTAGATCTTGAGACTACATTTACGCATGGAACTATAATACACGTTTGTATTTGGTTATATTGTAATTCCATGTTGTAAAAAAGGTCATATTAGCACATTAAAAAAATATTGTTATGATAATTAAGGACATAACTTTTTTTTTCAGTGGTTCTGCATAGAAAATATAAATTGGTTTCAGAATACTTATATGCTAACTATCCGTTCTTATCAGTTTTACAGGCTCATAATAAAAAATGTTTTACCGAGAATCTAATTACATGTACTACATGTGAAAAATTAGTATTTATTATTAAAACAACAAATGTAGAAGTTGGGCCGTACACATTTAATTCATACACCATACCACGCCATCTTGCAAAATCCAGTAGCGTAGCTATAATATGGGGGGTGGGGGATAAGAAATTCTGCTTGAAGAGGGCCTCAAATGAGTTTTCAATTTTTTCTACATTAGATATTACGCTTTCATATCATTATGTTAAATGTCAAATTGCAGGGGTCCCTAAAGAGGTCAAACTCCCCCGGCCCCCAAAAGATGGCAAATCCCTAGTTACATCACTGCAATATTTAGGCTAAATAATTCAAGTCTTTTGATTTTAATCATCTTAATCTTATCACTTTTTATTGTAGGGGAGAGTGGGGAGAAATGGACAGTGGGGAGAAATGGACACCCCCTGCTATCTTTAAAACTAGTGGACCATATTGTTTTGGACCAGAATAAAAAAACTTCAGAAACATGAGATCTTTTTAAAAAACCATTTCCTTTTCCTTAATTCTTATGCACGTTTTTTTATTTGCATACGGAAATTTTACAGTCACAAAACAAGCATTTTCCTAACCAATTTGCACGTCTATATTTCATTGGATCTTCATCAGAATTCAAGGTAAATTTGTATTATTGTATAAAAAACATTTCTTTATAATAATTTATAACTGTTGCCTTACAAATTCAATAAATAAAAATTTTATAGTGTTTTAACCAATTCAGGTACCAGTGGGGTGGGGAGAAATGGTCCATAGGGTGGTCCGTTTCTCCCCATTCATTTTATGATTGGCAGTAGATTTCTATAGGGATGATATTCTTATAATAATTTTTTTAAAATCTATTTAGATGTATGTCAATCTTTCCTGTAATTAATAGATATATGTTGGTTTAATGCTGGTTCTATTCTGTAGATCTAATCTAGATTTTTTTAAGTCAAGTCATTCATAGTAATAATAGTTAATCACTTAATGACAAATATTTTTTTTTCTTTTTTTTCAGGTAGTAATGCCTCGAGTTTACATAAGGAAAACTGACAAAGGCAAAGTGCCAGAGTCAGTTATGATTGATGCTGTTAAGAAGGGCATGACAGTTCGACAAGCGGCAAAAGAATTTAACATTGCCCGCACTACACTGGTTAACAACGTTAAAAAGGCTAGAACCAGTAACCAAACTAGCCTGTGTCCCAATTATCAGCACAGTCTGATATTTAATACAGAGCAAGAAAATTGTTTGGCAACATATCTAACCAGGTGCTCAAATATGTTTTATGGCCTAACAACAAAAAATGTTCGTGCTCTTGCCCTTGAAATGGCTACAGTAAATAACATAAAATGCCCTGCGTCATGGACCTCCAATTCAATGGCTGGAAGAGAGTGGCTATTCGGATTCATGAGACGCCATCCAGAACTTTCACTCAGACAGCCAGAAGCCACATCACTGGCACGGGCTACAGCATTCAACAGATATAATGTGAACACATTTTTCACTTTGTTGGAAGAAGCTTTCAAAAAACTAAATATTAGCGGTGAGCAGATCTTCAATTTGGATGAAACTGGTGTGACGACTGTGCAAAAAGTTCCTAAAGTAATTGCACCCCGTGGAAGCAAGCAAATAGGTCAAGTTACCTCCAGAGAACGTGGCGAGCTTGTGACAATGTGCTGCATTGTTTCAGCCACTGGTAACGCTTTACCACCTGTTTTTATTTTTCCTAGAAAAATTTTTAAAAACTTTATGTTAAATGGATCGCCAGAAGGCTCTCTTGGACTTGCCCATCCTTCTGGTTGGATGACCAGTGACAGTTTTCTTCAAGTCATACAGCATTTCATAAAATATGTTAGGCCAACTGAAATTCACCCTGTGATATTATTACTAGACAACCATGAAAGCCATCTTTCATATGCTACCCTAGAATTAGCTAAAAGAAATAACATTCATGTTATTACCCTACCGCCTCATACAAGCCATAAGTTACAGCCACTAGACCGCACTGTATTTGGACCGATGAAAGCCGCCTTTAATAATCTTGCTGACTCTTGGCAAATAAAAAATGCTGGGCAAACTATGTCCATTTATCAGCTAGCGGAGCTTGGAGGCACAGCTTTTCTCAGGGCTGCTACAAAACAGAATATATTGTCTGGCTTTAAAACTAGCGGTGTGTGGCCTCTAGATAAAGACATATTTTCTGAAGAAGAATTTCTGCATTCGGACGTTACAGACAGGCCAATGGTTGCAGACCCTGAATTACCAGACATTGACATTGCAAGACCAAGAGCACATTGTAGCTCATCATCACAAAACACTGACATTCCTTTTGTTCCTGATGCAACTCCACAAGCGGACACATCAATGAATTTGTTAGTCCCGACTGTGTCTTTCGACGCAGCTTCACAAGGGGACACAAGTGATGTGTTGGCCCATACAGTATCTTCGAATGCAGCTCCACCAAAAATGTTTGCTTCGCCTGCAATATTTGCAGGCTATCCAAAAGCTGCTCCTCGCAAGCAAACCAACAGAGGGAAAAAACGTGGAAAGTGTATGCTTGCCACATCTTCTCCAATGATGGAGGAAATAAAATCAAGGCAGTGCATTAAATCTGGAGATAAATCCAATGTTAAAAAGAATTTGTTTGATACTGACATGACTGACAATAGGACAGATAGTGACAGTAGCGACAGTAGTGATGAAATGATTGATGTCGGAATGGATGGTGTCGAAAGTGTGAATGTTGATGACTATGTTTTGTGTGAGTTTGAGGTAGGAAAGAAGACAAAATATTTAGTTGGTAAGGTGATGAAAGAAGAAGATGAGGATGGTGATATTGAAGTTTCTTTTTTGCGAAAGAGTGGGAAAATGGTTGACAAGTTTTTTTGGCCGACAGTAGAAGACATTGGGACAGTTAGAATAGGACAAATAAAAACAATTTTGCCACCACCAGTAAATTGCAAAGGGACCAAAAGAACAGAAAGATACATCTCATTTGATGTATCTTTAAAAAGAATACATTTTTATTAATTTCTTTAAAGCTTCTTGTGTCTTCCACAGGTGGTCCATTTCTCCCCCAAAGTCGGTCCATTTCTCCCCATTTTGGGGTGGTGTTTTTTTATTACAATTTTTTTCTTATGTATGATAATTTTTATATTTTTTGGTTACTTTATTGAGAAATATAACAAATATCTCTGAGTTGTTGTTATTTATGTTTTTATGTAACTTTTAGTAAAGAGGTAAAAATGGTGGACCATTTCTCCCCACTCTCCCCTACATTATTTGTATTTTTTTTTTTACATATTTTGGATGTTCCTTCTTTAATTCTAGCTATAATCAATCGCTATCTCAATTTCGAAAAAAAACTCTTCAGTTGGTCTTTAAGATAATCATACTTCCTAGTCCAAACCTCTCGCAGGACTGAAATCAATTCTTTATTTTATTGAGCAATCGCGCCATATGTATTTATATTAATTAAAAAAAAAACATTTCAGAGGAATATAAAAAAAAATTAAACAGCAAAACATAACAACAAAAGGACAAAAACATTTAAGATATTAAAAAAAAAAAAAAAAAAATTTTTTAGCAAATAGGCCTATAGCCCTCACCCTCTAGATAGGAATTTTACCTTGTCAACTGATCCCTTAAATGGTTGCAGAGAAATGAGTAGTTTCTTAATTATCGTGTCTGTGGTTTGCTTGTAATTACTTATTTTATGACATGTTTTGTTATTTAGGCTATTTCTTGTACTCGTGCTGTAAATCGTCATATAATGTTTTGGTCCTCTCTGTCTAATAAAGTGTCCGCTGAAGTTTTGGTCTTGTCTTGTCCAGCGAATAGTCAGCTGATGCTGAGTCAGGGATAATTTATTTAATATAACAGTAGCCCTATTTTTGTAGAAGGAAAATCATTTGTGAAAAATGAAAATGGTAATTATATATAAGACCGTGCTCATTCTCCAATCCATGTCAAACTTTTATTGCAGTCTTTTCATTTCCTCCAATGCTTGATCATTATTACATGCTTGTGTCTTACCAATATAAGCTTCCTCAATCTGTGTTACGTATTTAGAGTCCTAGAGATCTTAACTTAAAGCTACATATGCGTGTCCACTCGCAAACATCAATGCTTCCAAATCATATCACATTTTTTAAGTCTGCTATACTGCCACGCATTTTGCGTATCGTGGATACTCATTTCTTCTGTGAACTATAGCAGGACTATATATTTTGCATCAAAAGTTATTGTACCCCAATCTGAGGTGAAGTCATTCTTGTACAAAGGGAATCTTTTGTGAGATCGTTCGGATATTACGTAACAGCTGAATAGGGAGAGGGGGGGTATATAAAATGGTTACGATTTGTTACAAGTGGGAGTCTGTTGTTGTGTAACAAAAAAAATCAAATTATTTTTTTTAAAGATCATTTAGTCATTTTAACTCTCATGTTTAGGTTTGTTATGTTATCTTGATCTTACATCATAGATAGGCTTATTTGTTATCGAGATACAGTGGTCTGACTTTCACTTATCAAGGTATTGTGATAGAATTTCAGTTTGCCTGTTTGTCATTGAGTATGAGTGTCCCTTCTCCCATACCTGGATTTTGTTACTATGTTATAAGTGGAAAGAGGAGCAGGCGATTAAAAACGTTTTGACTGTGTTATGAAATATCCGAAAGTTCCGAAAATGTGGAGATAGAGATCTCGAAGTACAAAGTAAATGAACACATTTATAACAAAGTTTTCTGTATGATTGATTAATATGCATACAGTTTGCTGTAATCTTTACATTAATATACATACAGTTTTTGATGTAATCTTTACATTAAAGTACAGTTTTTGATGTAATATTTCATTAAATTCTTTTATTTTATTCTAGCTTTCATTCGATTCTAATTACTTGTTCTCGTCAAAGGTTTATCTCCCTTTAGCTTATTTTTTTTTTCTATTAGTATTAGCCTTTATAAAAAAAATAATTCAATTACCACAATTGATTACCTAATTGGTTAAATACTTTGATTGATCCAAGCAAGTATTGTCATCGATCAAGAGCTTATATGCCAAGTTTGACGATTGGGTGAGCATAATAATGTAGATGACAAATCCATTACAATAAAGCTAAACACACTCACATGCAAGACAGTCAGTAAATCTACGTGTTGTGGTATTTGTTTTTAATTGAACATTTTGAAAGTCAATTGGTGTCCGCTTTAAATTCTTTTCTTTCTTTTAAAAAACATGCAGTTTAGTTTTAGAATGAGATCTGTGTAATATCAAACAGCCCTTAAATTTGTATTGTAAGAGTATCCTCTATCCAAACATTGTGTATTATTATAGTATCCATTCTCCAAACATTGTGTATCATAAGAGTATCCACTATCCAAACATTGTATATTGTAATAATATACACTATCCAAACAATGTGTATTATTAGAGTATCCATTATTCAAACATTATGTATTGTAAGAGTATCCACTATCCAAACATTGTGTATTATTATAGTATCCACTATCCAAAAATTGTGTATTATTAGAGTATCCATTATTCAAACATTGTGTATTATAAGAGTATCCACTATCCAAACATTGTGTAT
>JADKLZ010049077.1:0-10259 GCA_021533235.1 Biomphalaria straminea | reverse complement strand
TATTTTTAAAACAAGAAAAACTTTATAAAAACATACTTTAAAAAAAAGCTTAATTATAATAATTAGAATTGTCTGAATTAGTTTGGATCAGGGAATTAATAAATGACATAGGCTACAATATTACAGTGAACCTAGACATAAAACATATGTGCGATTAAATTGTTTTACACAGTGAGCCAACAGCATCACAAGAACCTACACCACCTGAAACAGAGCCTGCTGGTACAACAGAAATAATACCATCAACTACCATCACAGCCCACTCACTAGTTGCAGCCATTTTGACAGCAATGGAAATAAGTTTATGTCAATGTCACAAATCACCACCATCACAAAACACCCTGATATGACACCGTCATTAGAAACTACATCTACCCCCACAACATCATTGCCCATAACATTTCCTCAACTGGAAAAGGAAATGATAAAACAAAAAAGGTTAATCATTAAAATTGCTGCTGATTGTAACTGTTTTTTTTAAAGCAATTGTTTTGTAAAATGTTTTGTAAAATGTTTTACATGTTTCGGAAATTCCTTCAGAGTTGAAGATAGTTATTTCCTAGTCCAAACCTCCCGCAGGACGACGGGGGATGGGAGCGGGCAGGGTTTGAACCAGGGACCATCGGTAAATCGATACGACAGTCCAGCAATTGGTAAAGTTATATTGTAAACTGAGGACCAACATAGCAATATCAGAAAATGTCACTTCTTTTATGATCACTCATGAAGAAAATTTTGAGATGTTTGTGGATGTTGACTTCAAGGTAAGCAGCTATTGATTTTTGCTAAGACAAACAACAACAAAAAAAAAACAAAAACAAAATTAATTAGTATATAAAATTTGTTACTAATATTTTAGTTTACATTATGATTATAACTTACATACTAAGAGAAGGATTACATGATTTAAATTTAGATTTTTTGTTATTTTTCAAAGTAGAAAAGCTTTTTTGTATTGAAATGAATTTTAATATTAGATCTAATACCTGCTAGAAAGCCAAAAACAACAACAGAAAAAAGTTGGCAAGTAATTCAAGGGAGATAGTCTAGTAACTAAGCCTTAACCAAAATGGCGTATTTCCAATGACAATAATAGACTTCTACTCATATGCTTCTACTATAATAAATATCAATATTAGATCTATATATATATAGATCTATAGGAGAAAAAATTGATTTACATTTATGTGATTTAGCGTAGCCGTTGGCGTAAGACATCGTACAACTCAAGCTGTAAGTGAGTTAATATGGTTTTTAATTTGATTTTGATTATTTAAATATTTCACCTCACAAATTTGAAATTAGTCACATGCAGCTAACAATACAATACTAACATTGATTCAATTGCTAATTCAATTGTTTGAAAATTTATTCGATCCTTTTTGTAGAATGCCATATTTATGATTTGGTAGAAACTTTCCCAGCTTCATAATATTTTTAAATTTAATGTAAAATAACACCTTCATAGTCTATTTTTGATAGTCATAGAATTCTCTCCACTAGGTTGATCAAAGATTTAATAAGCTGTTAAACAATGATTCACAATGCATTATAAATCATACTTCATATTATCAACGAGAATTACTAATGTCTGGCGCCACGCATCGCTGCATCATTGAGTGACTTCATCAAACATCGTCAGGATGGGCCCAATTTTACCTAAATAATCTGATTTCCTTTTAAATTTTTGTGTACCTAAGTATAGAAAAAAAAAGATTTCTAACACTGTTAATAGAAATATTGATTTTAATACTAAAGTCATAGATTGTAATGGTAGTTATAATTATTCTACTTAACCATTTTAAAAAATAGCCTAATTTGGCATCATTTATGACACGTTGGGGAAGTTTTTTTTAATTTTGGGGGACAAAATTTCAATAAAAATGATAAATTAACAAACTTTAAGCATAAATCTAGGTCTAAATTCATAAAAATTACCAAGCTTGCTTAAAAATGAGATTAAATGCAAAATCATTCTTACCTATACATGACTTTACTTTAAATTTTCTAAATAAACACGATTTTTATTTATTATTTATTGACAATGTGGTATCATTCAAAAGCTTAGGAATCCTCCTTTAAGATTAGCACAAGTCACAAGTGTAAGGCCAGTAAATAAGGGTATTTAAAAAATAAAGCAAATGTAAAAACAACAATCAACCAACTAGCACCATGTGTTTGGAAGTCTAGCCATTCTGTTTCAAAACTATATAGCTGCTAGTTAGCAGTTTATAGGTCAGTAGAGAAAGGTTTGTCAAAGTACCTAACGCCTAACTAGAGTCTAGAAGTCTAGACTAAGTAAGTGATAAGTCACCTATGTGACCTAAGACTCGGACTGATAGACAGCTGCCAACTTATTGACCTCACTGGCCATGGTCTTAACCGCCGAACGATTACCTATAATTATAAAATAAATTAGGTTTATTAAATGACACTTTTATGTACATTGCTAAAAATTAAAAAATAAATATATAGATCTAGATCTCTGTATATCTCTAGATGAGTCTAGATTCTAGCAACAGTAACTATCTAGACTAGTTATGTAGAGTTAGCTGAGAGGTTACAGTGATACACCAAATTTATATTTCAATCTTATATTTATATCATAGCATATCTCTAGACAATAGACATAGATCTAATATATAGGAGCAAAGTTATGCCATTTTATGTGACAGTGATTGAAAATATATGAATTTTTTATCTTTAAACCATCATAACTTAATAACCATAATAGATAGAAGCTTGAAATGTGAATTTTAATTTTAATATCATTTTTAATTTTATTGCTTCATCTCAGATGTCGCTAACATTAATTCACAGATAATCTAATTGTTTGTAATTGACTTCTATCTCTTTCTTGAATGCCGTTTGGTAGAAACTTCCTCAGCTTTATATTATTTATATATATATTATTATATTATATCGCATATATATTGAAACTTAAGGGAGGTAACTCAACGAGGCAACAATGTTTATTTACAGGACATCACAAGTGCATAAAACAATGTGTCTGCCTTTAGCACAGCTCTAGCTCTAGACTTGGGCTCAAGTCCACGTCCTTCTCAGTCTAGTCTCTGACAGTCTTTACCTTCTGCACTAGCTTGGATGGCGGTGTGCATGGCTTTGTTATAACAATATAATGTAAAATTTAACTTCTTGTTAGCATTCTCTGACTAGGTTGATCAAAGATAAGCCATTAAATTATGCATATATATAAATCATTTAAATACTTCAAATCATCAATGAGAATTGCTAGAATGTCTAGCGCTACAGATCGCTGCCTCATGGCGTGACTCATCAGGATGAGCCTAAATTTGCCTTAATAAGCTGATTTCCTTTTATATTTTCTGTACCTAAGTATAGAAAAAAAAAATTTCAACACTACTCTATAATAGAAATATTGATTTTAATACTCTTGTGATAGATTGTTAAAGTAGTTATAATTTTCCACTTACCCATTTCAAAAAATTGCCTAATTTGGCATCATTTATAACTATAACTAATAACAGCATGTTGCAAAAAGTTGTTTTTAATTAATGTTTTAAATTAATGCTTTAAAACTATTTAAAAACAAAATAAATTTTATACATTATGTACATCTTTGCTTATACTATCTAAAAAAAATGGCTCCTCCTGTTCCTTTAAATTTTCAGAATTATTGGGAAACCCTGATCTAAATCTCTTAGAGCAGTAATAATAATTAAAAATTATTGTAATAAAAGAGTTCCAAGAGCATAGAATGGGTTGTCTGAAGCAGTTAAAGGGAAACTCTCATAGTTTTTCAAATTTTAGTTATTGACATATTTAAATTCTGCGTAAAAAGTTGTAATAGTAAACATTATATCATTTTTTATTTAAATGCTTAGAAAATTTTATATTTTATAAATTGGACAGTAAATTTGCCACGCCTCCTAAAAAACGGGGTTCTTTGAAATTCTGTTTTTATCTTAGACATATGTCACTTCCATCAACAATACTAAAAGGGAAACTAGATTTAACCAATCGCATTGCTTCTTTCTTACAGTAGCTGTCAGGTTCTTAGGCTTAGTGACAGTATAGTGTATAGTGTGTATAGTCCAGAGCTATGCAATAGTTTTATATATATAGAGAGAGAGATGTAAAAGCATTAGGATAACCAACTCGAGAAAAAAAAAAACATTTTCATCCTAACCTCTCCCTATCCCAAGAAGTAAATATATCGTGTGTCTGACGGATTCGAACAAACTGGTCAGTGTAAGGCTAGTCTAGACTACGTGTAGTCGGTCATGACAAAACAACCAAGCGATAGTGTTTGTTGTGTGTTGAGTGGTCAGGCGAGAAAATATACACTGCCGTGCTAGTCAAGCATGTAAATCTCCTTTTAATACACATTTTGTTCTTTGCTTACAAGATCTTAGATCTAACCGTATAGACGTCGATTTATTTTTTTAATGAGAATTTGTATCTATGGTCTCACGCTATAAAATGAGTCAATAGCTTAAATTAATAGGTTAGTGTGACGTCACATAGAAACCCGGTGAAAGTCTGACTGTTTTGGATGCGCAAAAAAATAACGTCAGAAAAACATCAATTACTAAGTTATTATTTCAAATTTAAAAAAAAGAATAATATATTCATTGTCTGTGAACCAAAACACATATTATATCAAAAATTGTCAAAACCATCTGAGTTTCCCTTTAAGGAAACCAACAATTTGGCTGATTTTAAAGTCATTGATTAACTTGCATGACTTTATTGACACATGTGTATAGATATGATAAGTACATAATTATTTTCTCTTTGAAGTAATGTCTGTAATTTATAAGATAAGATAAGATTTGATGACAATGGAAGATCTAGATAATAATAAGAATGCCTTTTATTTATCTTAAAAGTCAAAGATTAAAAGGAAGAGTGCATAATTAGATCTAGAGTTTATCTCAGGTGGCTATGAAAACCAAGCTGTAATTTAAACATTTTGTCACATCTGATGCAGATGAAGCCCTTTATCTGCCAAATTTAGTTCTTCTAATAAATACATTTGTGTGTTATTTTATTCCTAGACAAAATGGGTAACTGTGATTTACTAATAATCTGATTCCAGATATAAAAAAAAGCCCAATTAGTATGGCATGTCTCCATTTTACAAGCAAAGAGTATTTATTATAACTGATTGAAAAACCAACAGTAAGTATGTAAAGCAGACATGTCAAACTCAGTAAGTTGTATGGGCCGCACAAAAACTAACTATGACTTGAAGGGCCGCAACTAGAAAATCAGTTGGAAAACATAGCCTACTAACTGTATGTGAATTAGAAATAATACAATACAATATACAGGAATTAGTGGATACCTGTCCCTTAGTTGGCTAAACATGTAGTGCTACTGTATTAATAAAAAAAAATATACAATGGTTAGCATTATTTTTGTTGTCCTGATGCTTGACATCTTTTCTGGGATACAAGTTTATTAATGTCAGGTTGAAGTTTGTTTGTCACTTTCATCACTAATGACAAATTTTGATCAAATAATCTTGAAAGGTGAGGTGTTTTGTAGCTTTCATAGTGGAAAAAACAATCAAATTCTTGTCCAGTGTCATCCAGAAACATTGAAAATGATTTAAGCCACTGTCACGAATAAAATCAATAACGACTGGAGCTGGTCTTAGTACATGTTGGAACTGTAATTACTTTGCTCATAATGCTTCTTGGTGAATGATGCACTGAAAATGATAAAATTTAAAATTAGCCTCAGTCTCTCTTTGCAAAAAACATCCTTACTTGTTGTGGTGCTATGTATAGAACAGAGCTCAAGTAGTTCCTCATGTGTCTCAAAATTCCTGTCACAGGCCCTTAACAATATAGCCAACTGTGCTACACCCATCACATTAGTTGACACATCGAGAGCCAATGAAAAGAATTCAAAATCAACTATTTTGTTCTTTGATTGTTCATGCAAGCTGACTGACATGTGACATGTCATTTATTCTATCTGCCACAGTGTTCCTAGTTAACGTTACTTCTTTGAATGACTTCTGCTGCTTTAACGACACACTCCTTAATAAAGTCACCTTCACTATTTGCTTTGCTATAGCTTTCAATCAATTTTGACAAAATGTAGCTGGCTTTCCCTACATACTCACTCTCGTTTTTTCAGTTTAAAAACTAATTGTTGCCTTTTAAAACTATTTTTCAATTTAAGTAGCTTGTCATCTCATTTTTCCGGTGTAAGCATCATACGCCTTATTTATAATTAGCGTAATTTTGTTTGACATTGTACATTTTGGGCACACTAATACAGGAATGGCATTTATTAAAGCGTCCTTAATTTTACTTTTAGTAGCAGTTGCTGCTGTAGTTATTGATTCTTCATCAATATTTAAATCAATTATTCTGGAAAATTAAATTGTCAGTAAACTAGTGTAAATTGTCATGTGACAGCACAAAGTGCTGAATAAACTGAATATAAAGTAGTTACTGTAGTTACTGGAATAAAATAGAATGACAATATTAACCACTGATAATTTTTGTTTAAGTCTAACATATTGCTTATACATGATGTGATTATTAAAAATTATTAAAAAATAAAATGTTAAAAAAAACAGTAATAATAAATATAGACCTAATTCGAATTTAATAAAAATAAAGCAAAGAAATTATCACATCTCATTAAATTTCAAATAAATTTTCGAAAAGTCATTGGTTCCAAACATCTGATGCTTATAAAGTTCAACGAATATGATTGTTACATTTTATGTTTATTTTTTTTCCTGATAATTAGTGGTGACTGTTAATTGCTTAATTATTTAACATTATTTTGATAATTTTTGAGGTGATCAAGCGGGCCGCATCACTGAGTTTGACATGCCTGATGTAAAGCAAACTTGACACAGTTAAAGTGATCTGATCAATAACAGTTCTATCAGCTTAAAATTTGAAGGTTGATTGATTCAGTTTCTGTGACATATATGGCAAATAAATCACTTTCCTAATTCATGGGAACTTGAAAGAAAATTTTATGAAAAGCTTAAATTTTATTTATATTTTGAGCTAAAAAATGAATTATAAACATTTGCACAATTATTTTTTTTCTCTTCAGGGATATGAGTTGACAATGAGTGAAATAAGACGATTCAAAGTATGGGACCATGAAAGAAAAGTAAAAAAAGGCGTAGTAGCCTCATCACTAGAAGATCTTAGAACTAAAGGTAAACACAAAAATTTATAAAGATATGCCAGCATGAGCAATTGGAGACAAAGGCAAAGTTTTGGTATGGGAAGTGGTTCAGTTTAAACTCTATTTCAAGTTATGAATTTGTTGAAAGGAAACTGTTGAATTGAGAATGCTAGTTAGGGCAATGATAGGCTACACATATAGATATTAATATCTATATAGATTAATAATACGATGACAATTGTTTGAATTTTAGGATCTAATGAAAGAAAACAGGCTCCTTGTAATTTCAAATGTGACTTGATAAAATTGAACTTAACATTTCAGTATACTCTTGTTTTTAAACAATTAAATTATTATTTTTAACACTTGTACAAATTGTGGGGAGAGACTGCTAATAAATGTCTCCTTGTTCTACAGGCTACACTAAACTAAATGTCTCATTATTACTCTACAGGCTACACTAAACTAAATGTCTCCTTGTTCTACAGGCTACACTAAACTAAATGTCTCCTTGTTCTACAGGCTTCACTAAACTAAATGTCTCCTTATTACTCTACAGGCTACACTAAATTAAATGTCTCCTTGTTCTACAGGCTACAATAAACTAAATGTCTCCTTATTACTCTACAGGCTACACTAAACTAAATGTCTCCTTATTACTCTACAGGCTACACTAAACTAAATGTCTCCTTGTTCTAAAGGCTACACTATACTAAATGTCTCCTTGTTCTACAGGTTGCGCTAAACTCCATCTAGATGAAAACTCTGTTCATGTGGTGCTAGAGGTGGATGGCACAGAAGTTGATGATGAGGATTATTTTTCCTTCCTGCCCATTGATACTGTCTTAATGCTTCTTCCTGAAGGCTGTGACTGGCATTCTCCAGAAGTCTGTAAGTGAAGCATTGAAAACCATCATTTCTAAATTTTTTTTGTTCTTTTCATTCATTTCAACCAGAGATATTTTGTAAATCTTTTGTGTATCTTGTTCATATCCATTTTCTCTTTTAAATCCTTTCTTTTATTTTGGTATGACGTTTTATAAACTTGATAAGTTTGTCTGGATTAATTCATAAACATTTACATTTTATTTCTAGTTTTCATTGGCTCTTACTTAAGCAAAAAAAAAAAAAAAAAAAAAAAATCTTTATGTAATTTTATTTTATTCATCAAATTCAGAATATGATTTTATAAATGCACATTACTTTTTTTTTTTAACAAAAAATAGAATGTTCAGATAAAACTTACATTTTTTAAAATTTAAGAAAAATTATAATTTGTTTCCACACTAAACTGATATTTTTATTGTTGTAATCAAATTTCAAGGAAATTTCATTATTATTATTGATTTTATAAAAGTATATTTTTTTAAAATTATACTTCATTTTTATTTTTAAAAAATATAATTTAAATAAAGAAAAACAACTTTTTTTTTTACTGTTGCAACCATATAACATTTAGTAGTTTAATATACTCTACTAGCATTAATAATTACAACAGTAGTTAGTACTCATTTTTACAAAGATTATATCCATCTCACTCTGTCTTTGTGGTACATGTTAATTCATATTTCTTCCACTAACTATTCTCAGATCAAGTTAAAACTTTGCACAATTATTTTATTATTGAATAAAATATTAAATATAACTAATTCATTTAATTTTATTTAGTTGATATAAACATTTAACCAATTAATTTTGTTTGAGATAGAAAAGGGCAATAAATCTTGCAGCATTGAGATATATGACTGCAAATGTACATTTTTTTCTTTTGTATAAGCCTTTTTTAAATTTTAATTTCTAACATTTTTAAGCATTTTGATATTTTGCTTCTTGAACTATGAGAGGATGATTTAATTTTGAGTTATGAATGATGCTCATCACTGTTCATTTCTTTAGTTTTGATCCTGTGTTGAATATTTTAATGAGAGATAGAAATATTTCCATGGTAACCCATTGTTTGTGATCTACTGTTTCAGACAACAAAAGTGAAGATTATCCTGATGGAACTGATGAATTGAACTTTGAGTGTGAGTCTGAACATAAGTCTGTATCTGAACATACATTGGATCCTATCCTTGTGAAAATTGAAGGTGATATAACAAAATGTTTCTTATTGGATGACACTGAGATGCAGGTGAATAGTCCATGCTCTGATGCTTTAAGAGGATTTTTGTTTCTTAGCTGAATTATAATATTTCATAAAGGGAAAAATATATCTGGAGTAATCCAAGCTCATTATAAATATTCACATATGAGTGGTTGAGATGACAGCATAATAAAAAAAAGCTTTATAAATATTATTTTCTTAACTTGGCTAGAAATGTTTGGATGAGTGACAGTCACAGTTTTTTAAAGGAACTTTTATTTATCTTTGTTACCTGCCCTTACAAGTTAAGACTACTATATTTAGTGAAAGAAAATAATTGAATAGGAAACATGAGTCTTGCAAACAAAAAGTCCATTCAGAATGAATAACTATTTGCACAACAATCTTCAGAAAAGAAATCTATCACTAAACCAGGAGTGTCCAACCTTTATGTTTCGCCAATTTGTTTCACTTCTACAAAACTTTACTTACTTTTTGGACATTCCTGAATTGGCACTGATGGTTCTAATTAATTATTTGTAAGTGTACTACTAATTAAATTTGAACAACATAGGCAATTTTAAATATTTAAAAAAAAATTATACAGGCTAGTTAACTAGCTTTAATGAGATTTGAATTTGTGTAATAAAATTAAATTCCAACTGAGAGCAACTGACGATTCTTCAGATTTTAATCGAGACCTCAGTTGTTTCTTTATAAAAAAAATAAAGTACATCATGTTAAAGTTCTTAAAGGTGTCTTCAAATGTCTGCGATTTCTTATCCTTTTTTTTTTCAATACTTTAGCCACCAAAACATTTCTTGGAATTATTAACATTTTTTTCACTGTCAGAGAAAGATGTATGCTTCTGAGACAAAACACAAGGGCAATATTCTATGCTGCTTCATGGTAGTGTTCACTTCCAAAACTTAACAGAGTTCACCTTTTTTTTTTCCTTGACCACACATATTTTCTAAAACCAGGCACTAACTTCTATTCCAACTTGGTGTTTCAAAAG
>JADKLZ010049076.1:0-10781 GCA_021533235.1 Biomphalaria straminea | reverse complement strand
TATTTTTAAAACAAGAAAAACTTTATAAAAACATACTTTAAAAAAAAAAGCTTAATTATAATAATTAGAATTGTCTGAATTAGTTTGGATCAGGGAATTAATAAATGACATAGGCTACAATATTATAGTGAACCTAGACATAAAACATATGTGCGATTAAATTGTTTTACACAGTGAGCCAACAGCATCACAAGAACCTACACCACCTGAAACAGAGCCTGCTGGTACAACAGAAATAATACCATCAACTACCATCACAGCCCACTCACTAGTTGCAGCCATTTTGACAGCAATGGAAATAAGTTTATGTCAATGTCACAAATCACCACCATCACAAAACACTCTGATATGACACCCTGATATGACACCGTCATTAGAAACTACATCTACCCCCACAACATCATTGCCCATAACATTTCCCCAACTGGAAAAGGAAATGATAAAACAAAAAAGGTTAATCATTAAAATTGCTCTGATTGTAACTGTTTTTTTTTAAAGCAATTGTTTTGTAAAATGTTTTGTACAATGTTTTACATGTTTCGGAAATTCCTTCAGAGTTGAAGATAGTTATTTCCTAGTCCAAACCTCCCGCAGGACGACGGGGGATGGGAGCGGGCAGGGTTTGAACCCGGGACCATCGGTAAATCAATACGACAGTCCAGCAATTGGTAAAGTTATATTGTAAACTGAGGACAAACATAGCAATATCAGAAATTGTCACTTCTTTTATGATCACTCATGAAGAAAATTTTGAGATGTTTGTGGATGTTGACTTCAAGGTAAGCAGCTATTGATTTTTGCTAAGACAAACAACAAAAAAAAACAACAAAATTAATTAGTATATAAAATTTGTTACTAATATTTTAGTTTACATTATGATTATAACTTACATACTAAGAGAAGGATTACATGATTTAAATTTAGATTTTTAGTTATTTTTCAAAGTAGAAAAGCTTTTTTGTATTGAAATGAATTTTAATATTAGATATAATACCTGCTAGAAAGCCAAAAACAACAACAGAAAAAAGTTGGCAAGTAATTCAAGGGAGATAGTCTAGTAACTAAGCCTTAACCAAAATGGCGTATTTCCAATGACAATAATTTGAATAATAGACTTCTACTCATATGCTTCTACTATAATAAATATCAAAATTAGATCTATATATATATAGATCTATAGGAGAAAAAATTGATTTACATTTAAGTGATTTAGCGTAGCCGTAGGCGTAAGACATCGTACAACTCAAGCTGTAAGTGAGTTAATATGGTTTTTAATTTGATTTTGATTTTGATTATTTCACCTCACATGCAGCTAACAATACTAACAAAAAACATTGATTCACAGCTAATTCAATTGTTTGAAAATTCATTCGATCCTTTTTCTAGAATGCCATATTTATGATTTGGTAGAAACTTTCCCAGCTTCATAATATTTTTAAATTTAATGTAAAATAACACCTTCATAGAATTTTCTCCACTAGGCTGACTAGGCGACTAGTTTGATCAATGCTAAACAATGACCAATGATTCACAATGCATTATAAATCATACTTCATATTATCAACGAGAATTACTAATGTCTGGCGCCACGCATCGCTGCATCATTGAGTGACTTCATCAAACATCGTCAGGATGGGCCCAATTTTACCTAAATAATCTGATTTCCTTTTAAATTTTTGTGTACCTAAGTATAGAAAATAAAGATTTCTAAAACTGTTAATAGGGTAATAGTATAGATAAGCAGATACCTTTACCACCACCATGTTGTCTTTAAGCATAGTTATCTCCCTTACCTATATTACATTTTTGTTGAGCTTAGAGTTAGTTATTTTGTATTTTCTATTATTTTGTTTTGTCTGTTGTTATTAATTTAACTACATGATTTTAATTTAGATTTTTAGTTATTTTTCAAAGTACAAAAGCTTGTTTGCATTTTAAATGAATTTTAATATTAGATATAATAGCTTCTAGAAAGAAAGACAAAAACTGCAACAGAAAAAGTTGTGAAGTAATTCAAGGGAGATAATCTCGTATTAAGCCTTAAAACCAAAATGGCGTATTTCTAATGACAGTATATGGTCAAAAGAAATAAAACTTAAAAATATATATTTTAAAAACTAATTATCTCCGAGCAAAACAAATTACATATTTGTAATCTGCATTTTTTTCTGCATATTCTTAAAATATACTGGAAACCTGATTTAGCGTATCTAGTCACGTAAACTAATACTGTTAATAGAAATATTGATTTTAATACTAAAGTCATAGATTGTTATGGTAGTTATAATTATTCTACTTAACCATTTTAAAAAATAGCCTAATTAGGCATCATTTATGACACGTTGGGGAAGTTTTTTTTAATTTTGGGGGACAAAATTTCAATAAAAATGATAAATTAACAAACTTTAAGCATAAATCTAGGTCTAAATTCATAAAAATTACCAAGCTTGCTTAAAAATGAAATTAAATGCAAAATCATTCTTACCTATACATGACTTTACTTTAAATTTTCTAAATAAACACGATTTTTATTTATTAAATTATTTATTGACAATGTGGTATCATTCAAAAGCCTAGGAATCCTCCTTTAAGATTAGCACAAGTCACAAGTGTAAGGCCAGTAAATAAGGGTTTTTAAAAAATAAAGCCAATGTAAAAACAACAATCAACCAACTAGCACCATGTGTTTGGAAGTCTAGCCATTCTGTTTCAAAACTATATAGCTACTAGTTAGCAGTTTATAGGTCAGTAGAGAAAGGTTTGTCAAAGTACCTAACGCCTAACTAGAGTCTAGAAGTCTTGACTAAGTAAGTGATAAGTCACCTATGTGACCTAAGACTAGGACTGATAGACAGCTGCCAACTTATTGACCTCACTGGCCAGGGTCTTAACCGCCGAACGATTACCTATAATTATAAAATAAATTAGGTTTATTAAATGACACTTCTATGTACATTGCTAAAAATTAAAAAATAAATATATAGATCTAGATCTCTGTATATCTCTAGATGAGTCTAGATTCTAGCAACAGTAACTATCTAGACTAGTTATGTAGAGTTAGCTGAGAGGTTACAGTGATACACCAAATTTATATTTCAATCTTATATTTATATCATAGCATATCTCTAGACAATAGACATAGATCTAATAGATAGGAGCAAAGTTATGCCATTTTATGTGACAGTGATTGAAAATATATGAATTTTTTATCTTTAAACCATCATAACTTAATAACCATAATAGATAGAAGCTTGAAATGTGAATTTTAATTTTAATATCATTTTTAATTTTATTGCTTCATCTCAGATGTCGCTAACATTAATTCACAGATAATCTAATTGTTTGTAATTGATTTCTATCTCTTTCTTGAATGCCATTTGGTAGAAACTTCCTCAGCTTTATATTATTTATATATATATTATTATATTATATCGCATATATATTGAAACTTAAGGGAGGTAACTCAACGAGGCAACAATGTTTATTTACAGGACATCACAAGTGCATAAAACAATGTGTCTGCCTTTAGCACAGCTCTAGCTCTAGACTTGGGCTCAAGTCCACATCCTTCTCAGTCTAGTCTCTGACAGTCTGTACCTTCTGCACTAGCTTGGATGGCGGTGTGCATGGCTTTGTTATAACAATATAATGTAAAATTTAACTTCTTGTTAGCATTCTCTGACTAGGTTGATCAAAGATAAGCCATTAAATTATGCATATATATAAATCATTTAAATACTTCAAATCATCAATGAGAATTGCTAGAATGTCTAGCGCTACAGATCGCTGCCTCATGGCATGACTCATCAGGATGAGCCTAAATTTGCCTTAATAAGCTGATTTCCTTTTATATTTTCTGTACCTAAGAATAGAAAAAAAAAATTTCAACACTACTTTATAATAGAAATATTGGTTTTAATACTCCTGTGATAGATTGTTAAAGTAGTTATAATTTTCCACTTACCCATTTCAAAAAATTACCTAATTTGGCATCATTTATAACTATAACTAATAACAGCATGTTGCAAAAAGTTGTTTTTAATTAATGTTTTAAATTAATGCTTTAAAACTATTTAAAAACAAAATAAATTTTATACATTATGTACATCTTTGCTTATACTATCTAAAAAAAAAAGGCTCCTCCTGTTCCTTTAAATTTTCAGAATTATTGGGAAACCCTGATCTAAATCTCTTAGAGCAGTAATAATAATTAAAAATTAGAGCAGTAATAATAATTAAAAATTATTGTAATAAAAGAGTTCCAAGAGCATAGAATGGGTTGTCTGAAGCAGTTAAAGGGAAACTCTCATAGTTTTTCAAATTTTAGTTATTGACATATTTAAATTCTGCGTAAAAAGTTGTAATAGTAAACATTATATCATTTTTTATTTAAATGCTTAGAAAATTTTATATTTTATAAATTGGACAGCAAATTTGCCACGCCTCCTAAAAAACGGGGTTCTTTGAAATTCTGTTTTTATCTTAGACATACGTCACTTCCATCAACAATACTAAAAGGGAAACTAGATTTAACCAATCGTATTGCTTCTTTCTTACAGTAGCTGTCAGGCTCTTAGGCTTAGTGACAGTATAGTGTATAGTGTGTATAGTCCAGAGCTATGCAATAGTTTTATATATATAGAGAGAGAGATGTAAAAGCATTAGGATAACCAACTCGAGAAAAAAAAAAAACATTTTCATCCTAACCTCTCCCTATCCCAAGAAGTAAATATATCGTGTGTCTGACGGATTCGAACAAACTGGTCAGTGTAAGGCTAGTCTAGACTACGTGTAGTCAGTCATGACAAAACAACCAAGCGATAGTGTTTGTTGTGTGTTGAGTGGTCAGGCGAGAAAATATACACTGCCGTGGTTAGTCAAGCATGTAAATCTCCTTTTAATACGCATTTTGTTCTTTGCTTACAAGATCTTAGATCTAACCGTATAGACGGCGATTTATTTTTTTAATGAGAATTTGTATCTATGGTCTCACGCTATAAAATGAGTCAAAAGCTTAAATTAATAGGTTAGTGTGACGTCACATAGAAACCCGGTGAAAGTCTGACTGTTTTGGATGCGCAGAAAAATAACGTCAGAAAAACATCAATTACTAAGTTATTATTTCAAATTTAAAAAAAAGAATAATATATTCATTGTCTGTGAACCAAAACACATATTATATCAAAAATTGTCAAAACCATCTGAGTTTCCCTTTAAGGAAACCAACAATTTGGCTGATTTTAAAGTCATTGATTAACTTGCACGACTTTATTGACACATGTGTATAGATATGATAAGTACATAATTATTTTCTCTTTGAAGTAATGTCTGTAATTTATAAGATAAGATAAGATTTGATGACAATGGAAGATCTAGATAATAATAAGAATGCCTTTTATTTATCTTAAAAGTCAAAGATTAAAAGGAAGAGTGCATAATTAGATCTAGAGTTTATCTCAGGTGGCTATGAAAACCAAGCTGTAATTTAAACATTTTGTCACATCTGATGCAGATGAAGCCCTTTATCTGCCAAGTTTAGTTCTTCTAATAAATACATTTGTGTGTTATTTTATTCCTAGACAAAATGGGTAACTAATAATCTGATTCCAGATATAAAAAAAAGCCCAATTAGTATGGCATGTCTCCATTTTACAAGCAAAGAGTATTTATTATAATTGATTGAAAAACCAACAGTAAGTATGTAAAGCAGACAAACTCAGTAAGTTGTATGGGCCGCACAAAAACTAACTATGACTTGAAGGGCCGCAACTAGAAAATCAGTTGGAAAACATAGCCTACTAACTGTATGTGAATTAGAAATAATACAATACAATATGCAGGAATTAGTGGATACCTGTCCCTTAGTTGGCTAAACATGTAGTGCTACTGTATTAATAAAAAAAAATATACAATGGTTACGCATTATTTTTGTTGTCCTGATGCTTGACATCTTTTCTGGGATACAAGTTTATTAATGTCAGGTTGAAGTTTGTTTGTCACTTTCATCACTAATGACAAATTTTGATCAAATAATCTTGAAAGGTGAGGTGTTTTGTAGCTTTCATAGTGGAAAAAACAATCAAATTCTTGTCCAGTGTCATCCAGAAACATTGAAAATGATTTAAGCCACTGTCACGAATAAAATCAATAACGACTGGAGCTGGTCTTAGTACATGTTGGAACTGTAATTACTTTGCTCATAATGCTTCTTGGTGAATGATGCACTGAAAATGATAAAATTTAAAATTAGCCTCAGTCTCTCTTTGCAAAAAACATCCTCACTTGTTGTGGGGCTATGTATTGAACAGAGCTCAAGTAGTTCCTCATGTGTCTCAAAATTCCTGTCACAGGCCCTTAACAATATAGCCAACTGTGCTACACCCATCACATTAGTTGACACATCGAGAGCCAATGAAAAGAATTCAAAATCAACTATTTTGTTCTTTGATTGTTCATGCAAGCTGACTGACATGTGACATGTCATTTATTCTATCTGCCACAGTGTTCCTAGTTAACGTTACTTCTTTGAATGACTTCTGCTGCTTTAACGACACACTCCTTATTAAAGTCACCTTCACTATTTGCTTTGCTATAGCTTTCAATCAATTTTGACAAAATGTAGCTGGCTTTCCCTACATACTCACTCTCGTTTTTTCAGTTTAAAAACTATTTGTTGCCTTTTAAAACTATTTTTCAATTTAAGTAGTTTGTCATCTCATTTTTCCGGTGTAAGCATCATACGCCTTATTTATAATTAGCGTAATTTTGTTTGACATTGTACTCTTTGGGCACACTAATACAGGAATGGCATATTAAAGCGTCCTTAATTTTACTTTTAGTAGCAGTTACTGCTGTAGTTATTGATTCTTCATCAATATTTAAATCAATTATTCTGGAAAATTAAATTGTCAGTAAACTAGTGTAAATTGTCATGTGACAGCACAAAGTGCTGAATAAACTGAATATAAAGTAGTTACTGTAGTTACTGGAATAAAATAGAATGACAATATTAACCACTGATAATTTTTGTTTAAGTCTAACATATTGCTTATACATGATGTGATTATTAAAAATTATTAAAAAATAAAATGTTAAAAAAAACAGTAATAATAAATATAGACCTAATTCGAAGTTAATAAAAATAAAGCAAAGAAATTATCACATCTAATTAAATTTCAAATAAATTTTCGAAAAGTCATTGGTTCCAAACATCTGATGCTTATAAAGTTCAACGAATATGATTGTTACATTTTATGTTTATTTTTTTCCTGATAATTAGTGGTGACTGTTAATTGCTTAATTATTTAACATTATTTTGATAATTTTTGAGGTGATCAAGCGGGCTGCATCACTGAGTTTGACATGCCTGATGTAAAGCAAACTTGACACAGTTAAAGTGATCTGATCAATAACAGTTCTATCAACTTAAAATTTGAAGGTTGATTGATTCAGTTTCTGTGACATATATAGCAAATAAATCACTTTCCTAATTCATGGGAACTTGAAAGAAAATTTTATGAAAAGCTTAAATTTTATTTATATTTTGAGCTAAAAAATGAATTATAAACATTTGCACAATTATTTTTTTTCTCTTCAGGGATATGAGTTGACAATGAGTGAAAGAAGACGATTCAAAGTATGGGACCATGAAAGAAAAGTCAAAAAAGGCGTAGTAGCCTCATCACTAGAAGATCTTAAAACTAAAGGTAAACACAAAAACTTACAAAGATATGCCAGCATGAGCAATTGGAGACAAAGGCAAAGTTTTGGTATGGGAAGTGGTTCAGTTTAAACTCTATTTCAAGTTATGAATTTGTTGAAAGGAAACTGTTGAATTGAGAATTCTAGTTAGGGCAATGATAGGCTACACATATAGAGATAAATATCTGTATAGATTAATAATACGATGACAATTATTTGAATTTTAGGATCTAATGAAACAAAACAGGCTCATTGTAATTTCAAATGTGACTTGATAAAATTGAACTTAACATTTCAGTATACTCTTGTTTTTAAACAATTAAATTATTATTTTTAACACTTGTACAAATTGTGGGGAGAGACTGCTAATAAATGTCTCCTTGTTCTACAGGCTACACTAAACTAAATGTCTCATTATTACTCTACAGGCTACACTAAACTAAATGTCTCCTTGTTCTACAGGCTACACTAAACTAAATGTCTCCTTGTTCTACAGGCTTCACTAAACTAAATGTCTCCTTATTACTCTACAGGCTACACTAAATTAAATGTCTCCTTGTTCTACAGGCTACAATAAACTAAATGTCTCCTTATTACTCTACAGGCTACACTAAACTAAATGTCTCCTTATTACTCTACAGGCTACACTAAACTAAATGTCTCCTTGTTCTAAAGGCTACACTATACTAAATGTCTCCTTGTTCTACAGGTTGCGCTAAACTCCATCTAGATGAAAACTCTGTTCATGTGGTGCTAGAGGTGGATGGCACAGAAGTTGATGATGAGGATTATTTTTCCTTCCTGCCCATTGATACTGTCTTAATGCTTCTTCCTGAAGGCTGTGACTGGCATTCTCCAGAAGTCTGTAAGTGAAGCATTGAAAACCATCATTTCTAAATTTTTTTTGTTCTTTTCATTCATTTCAACCAGAGATATTTTGTAAATCTTTTGTGTATCTTGTTCATATCCATTTTCTCTTTTAAATCCTTTCTTTTATTTTGGTATGACGTTTTATAAACTTGATAAGTTTGTCTGGATTAATTCATAAACATTTACATTTTATTTCTAGTTTTCATTGGCTCTTACTTAAGCAAAAAAAAAAAAAAAAAAAAAAAATCTTTATGTAATTTTATTTTATTCATCAAATTCAGAATATGATTTTATAAATGCACATTACTTTTTTTTTTTAACAAAAAATAGAATGTTCAGATAAAACTTACATTTTTTAAAAATTTAAGAAAAATTATAATTTGTTTCCACACTAAACTGATATTTTTATTGTTGTAATCAAATTTCAAGGAAATTTCATTATTATTATTGATTTTATAAAAGTATATTTTTTTAAAATTATACTTCATTTTTATTTTTAAAAAATATAATTTAAATAAAGAAAAACAACTTTTTTTTTTACTGTTGCAACCATATAACATTTAGTAGTTTAATATACTCTACTAGCATTAATAATTACAACAGTAGTTAGTACTCATTTTTACAAAGATTATATCCATCTCACTCTGTCTTTGTGGTACATGTTAATTCATATTTCTTCCACTAACTATTCTCAGATCAAGTTAAAACTTTGCACAATTATTTTATTATTGAATAAAATATTAAATATAACTAATTCATTTAATTTTATTTAGTTGATATAAACATTTAACCAATTAATTTTGTTTGAGATAGAAAAGGGCAATAAATCTTGCAGCATTGAGATATATGACTGCAAATGTACATTTTTTTCTTTTGTATAAGCCTTTTTTAAATTTTAATTTCTAACATTTTTAAGCATTTTGATATTTTGCTTCTTGAACTATGAGAGGATGATTTAATTTTGAGTTATGAATGATGCTCATCACTGTTCATTTCTTTAGTTTTGATCCTGTGTTGAATATTTTAATGAGAGATAGAAATATTTCCATGGTAACCCATTGTTTGTGATCTACTGTTTCAGACAACAAAAGTGAAGATTATCCTGATGGAACTGATGAATTGAACTTTGAGTGTGAGTCTGAACATAAGTCTGTATCTGAACATACATTGGATCCTATCCTTGTGAAAATTGAAGGTGATATAACAAAATGTTTCTTATTGGATGACACTGAGATGCAGGTGAATAGTCCATGCTCTGATGCTTTAAGAGGATTTTTGTTTCTTAGCTGAATTATAATATTTCATAAAGGGAAAAATATATCTGGAGTAATCCAAGCTCATTATAAATATTCACATATGAGTGGTTGAGATGACAGCATAATAAAAAAAAGCTTTATAAATATTATTTTCTTAACTTGGCTAGAAATGTTTGGATGAGTGACAGTCACAGTTTTTTAAAGGAACTTTTATTTATCTTTGTTACCTGCCCTTACAAGTTAAGACTACTATATTTAGTGAAAGAAAATAATTGAATAGGAAACATGAGTCTTGCAAACAAAAAGTCCATTCAGAATGAATAACTATTTGCACAACAATCTTCAGAAAAGAAATCTATCACTAAACCAGGAGTGTCCAACCTTTATGTTTCGCCAATTTGTTTCACTTCTACAAAACTTTACTTACTTTTTGGACATTCCTGAATTGGCACTGATGGTTCTAATTAATTATTTGTAAGTGTACTACTAATTAAATTTGAACAACATAGGCAATTTTAAATATTAAAAAAAAAATTATACAGGCTAGTTAACTAGCTTTAATGAGATTTGAATTTGTGTAATAAAATTAAATCCCAACTGAGAGCAACTGACAATTCTTCAGATTTTAATCGAGACCTCAGTTGTTTCTTTATAAAAAAAATAAAGTACATCATGTTAAAGTTCTTCAAGGTGTCTTCAAATGTCTGCGATTTCTTATCCTTTTTTTTTTTCAATACTTTAGCCACCAAAACATTTCTTGGAATTATTAACATTTTTTTCACTGTCAGAGAAAGATGTATGCTTCTGAGACAAAACACAAGGGCAATATTCTATGCTGCTTCATGGTAGTGTTCACTTCCAAAACTTAACAGAGTTCACCTTTTTTTTTTCCTTGACCACACATATTTTCTAAAACCAGGCACTAACTTCTATTCCAACTTGGTGTTTCAAAAG
>JADKLZ010049072.1:0-13917 GCA_021533235.1 Biomphalaria straminea | reverse complement strand
AAGTGCAAGATATATTGAGTTTAAATTTTTTTTTATAAGTTTTCTAAACTTTTATATGTTAAAAAAATTCTTTTTAAAAATTTTTGTATCAATCAATATACTTTTCATTAAGTTGCATTTTTCATTAGTTGTCCTCATGAAACTACCACTGTATGTGATTATAATGTTAAAAAGTTTCCATTAAGAGCTGTTTAATGTTTACTTAGGAAAGCATGCTCAGTTGGTTTTTAATTTCTTTCTATTTAAAAAATCGTAGATGTTAATGTATGTAATGAAAAACGATAATATGTAAGAGAAAAAAACATAATCGATACTCATTTCAACTTTTTGTAGCAGCAATCAACGAACTGTATTATTGCGCAAAAAACAACAACTGAACAACGATAGTTTTTTATTTGAAGAATAAGTGGAACGCTGGGGGGGGGGGTGACACCCTGATTTTACCGCACCGGGTGACACCCACCTTAGTGACGCCTCTGATTGTAATAATACGTTTACTTCATTGACATATTCCTTATAATTATTATTATTTAGTATCTATTGCTGAGGAAAAAATAGATATATTTCCACTATGACTTGTTCAACATTGTCACTTTCAAATACTAGTTGATGTTCAGGCCATTTTTTCTGTCACATATTCACAGTTTCTTTGATACTTGAAACTTCTCTCTGAATGCTGGTGATTCAGGGAGTACTTATTTGTATCATACTCTCAATCGTCTTGCTTAAATTAAAAAAAAAACAACAACTTTGGCTTTAATTTATCAGAACAGAAAGAAAAAGAAAGCTTGCAAATTTTTGTACTGTCAAATCAATTAACTAATTCTAATTTTCAACTAAATAAGTAGTGTTTCAACTGAAGAAACGTTGTAAGAATAAGTTAATATTTTAAAAGGCTTATGACAGAGGATATAAGAAAGTTCTTTACTGGCCATCTTTCAAACCAACGATTTGGAACAACAGAGCAATGGTTGCAGTAAGAAACCAAATTCTATCAGCAGCATCATGAATAAACTTACTGGGTCTGTTGGCACGGCAGTAGCTACTGAAACTTTGGAACAGTGAGAAACTGCATACCCAAAAGCATATTTAGAGCCTCTAAATTAAAACAGACAGAGCTTATTCTTGTTGTCAATGACCTGAATAACGTTTCGGATGTACGTAGTCCTGTCGGTGTCATCAAAAATAGGGGCCTATTATCTACATTCACGATAGTCCCAAGTGACGAGCGTTGGTACAAAATTTATTTCTTTTGTGTGAGACACGATGGACTGAGAAGTAGGCCTACAAATCCATTCGCGATTTCAGTCACAATTTTGAGTATATCTTTGAATCTTGAAATAGCTGCTGCTTGTCTAAACAAAGAAACTACACACGTGTTACTCAGTACGTGCTTCTCATGTGTTTCTGATTTTTTTTCATTGTTGCCAATTACTCAGGCCTACGTTCTTAAATGTTGCAGCCTGTTCAACTTAACATAGTGGCCGCTCAACAGCACATCAGCAGTCTCATTGACATAACCAAAAAAAAAACATGACCATGCCGAGGAACACTTCAACGATGACATTATGAATAAGGCGAGACCGCTAGCAGAGAAATGTGGTAGAGAGATGACGCTGCCAAAGTTTTGCAGTCAACGAACATGCAAACACCACAAGTTTGGATTTTGAGAGCTATTACAGAAAACGGCTTTACATTTCGTGACTTCATTAGCTTTTTTTTTTCATTAATGTCTCGTGTTCAATCTGTTTTGTCTGCATCCTAAAACGATACAAGAGCTGTAAGGTGAAGAATTCAGAAGTCTGCTTGCTGTCAGCAACGCACTCTATCGTATTTGTCACCAGTACCGGGATCGATAATCTGGAATACGACTTCTGGTTCGACTACTGGTATTCACAATCACAGGTTGCAGGCGTTGCCACATCAGACGCTGTTGTATGAAACATTGTGATTTTTTTTCGGCTGTTAAAGAAACAATTTTGATATTTTGATTTTGTGCGTTTATCCTCAACTTGTCCACCGCGACGAGAAGCGATTTATTAGTAAAGATAGGCTATTGACAGTTTCGGCAGCCACAGTCGAAGAATGCAGTTTTTATTTGATCGACCAAAGTAAGGCACGGGCCACATTGATAAACGTAACAACGTGTACAGTAAATGGTTTGCTCACTTGTTTTTGTTTTGGATTGTTTATTTTTTGTGAGTTGTTTTTTGAATGGAATGTAACACATAATAAAGTAGTGTGGTTTTGTTCCTAGTCCAGGACAGTTAAACTTTTGGTTATAGATAGAGTTGAACTATAGACATAGTTATTTTTCTGTGTAGTCATTATTCAGTATATGAGATATTGAGCTATTATATTTTACTTGACACTGGATAGTTTATTTGTCAGCACTGAGCCTTTATTATATTACAGTGTATGTAATAAACAAGTTATATGTCCGTGAGTTGGCATTCTGAATCTTTATTCTGTCGTTATATGTGTCGTTACGGTATTGCCCAGGACTTGGGTACATTTAGGCTAGTAATCAGCACTGAGTTCCCCTTTCAGACCATATGGTCTATAGGGCAGATGATGTAAAGGTCATCTGATTCTGTGGCCTACGGTTAACGAGGGTGTCATGTGGCCAGCACAACGACCAACCGCCTTTACTTTTCCCCAACTAATGTCAGGTACCCATTAGAGCTGGGTGGACTCAGAGGCGCCCAAGGACCCCGAAATAAAAATCCCAGTCTTCACCAGGATTCGAACCCGGGACCCCCGGTTCAGAAGCCAAGCGCTTTACCGCTCAGCCACCGCGCCTCCAATCAGCACTGAAGTACACATAAATATATTAGAGAAGAAAAAGAGCCTTGACAAAGCATTTACAGTTTACCCTACATCCACTCCCTTGCAAAAAAAAAAAATATATAAATAAATAAAAAAATCACGCGGTCGCTCCTGATTACACATCTTCTAACAGGTTCATGCATTGATACCGCCAATGGGCACTTTTATTATCTAGTGATTCAAGGGTTTGGATCAGCATTTTGGTGCCTTTTACTGTTGAACTAACGCTTGTAATTTATAAGAATAGAAGACTTTTTTTTCTCTTAAGGCCCCTTTTTTTTCTGCCAAGGCCCTTTTGCTGTCAGCTATTTTCACGCTAATTCTTACACATCTACACGCCTTATAGAATCTATAGACCAGTGCTCGTAGCAGTGCGTGTTTGTATAAGTGCATGAATGCATGACACGCTACGAAGTATCAAAATTACAAGGGGCTGAATTGATGATATTCTTTCTTTTAAGGGCATGTGAGTGTGTTTATTTATTTCACCTTCGCCTATCTCATATTCTGTTGGGGGCACCACACAAGATCTGATGGCAGTCTTTCTCCATTCCTTTCTGTCTTTTGCTTTGGATAGAATATTTTTCAATGACAGGCCTGTCCAATATTTTATGTTTCCTCCTATCGTTTTCTCTGTTTGAAATCTTTTTCCTGGTACTGTTCCCTGAAGGAAGGTCTTTGTGAGGTCAGGGCTCACAAAAGGTGTTTACATTTATATAACAGATGCTATTTTTTTAAAGAAACAATCCATATATTTAGTAAGCAAAAAATAAAAAAAAATCCATAATAAAATAAACTTATTTAAAGGGAAAGATCTCCGTCCTTCAAACTATATCTACCAATAATGTACTAGTTATTTCCCTTATTCGATATTAACCAAAATAATCGATTGCCAATAATTAATTGACTAATTGAAATTTTTTTTGTTTATTGATTCATGTTTTGTTAATAATTGTTTAAAGTATCAACTTGATCGTGAGGGAGAAATAGCGTTAACAATTATTTAAGGGAACTAAACCCCAACAATTTAGTCATATTTGCGAATACTAATGTAGGCCTATTGGTTTTTCTTAGTTGCTGTTGCACAAAATAATGAATTAATTGTCGAACTGGTTACGTTTATGATGAATAATTGTACTAAGTTTCAGCTTGATTTGAGAACGTGTGTGGAAGAAATAACGTGCTCACACTTTTGACTAAACAGACAGACAGACAGACGGACAGACAGACAGACTGAGTTGTAAAAAGGGAACGATAGCAGATGAAGAGGAAGGCCTTAATGCCGAAAGCTTCTCAGAGTCCGACAGTCACGTTGGGCAGAGCACGTATCCCGTATGGGAGACGAACATATGCTAAAGGCAATCTTTTTAAGTGAGCAGAAGGGTGGTCGGCGTAACGGAAACGCTTCTTTAGAATACTAACAATGTTTAAAATATCTTTGGAAAAAAATGTGCCATTTAAATTAGTTACTAAGTGCATGTTTTACCACACAACGTAGAGATTTTGCGTCACTTGATGTTTCGTGCTTAAGACTGCATAAATTGCAATATTAATGTCTGATCGTAACCATTTGAGACGTTACACTTGAAAGACTTTCTTCGAAGCCAATATGTAGCCCAATGCTTTTAGGCTATGTAAACGACTCGATGTGAGCTGCGGTTTTCTTGACTTTAACCATAATAATAGGCTTGTCTTCGAGTCCGAAGATTAGTGAGGAATACAGTGTTTCCCGTGGCTGTGCAGTCCCAGCTGTGATCTACATATTTTGCCAAATCCAGGGCAAGCAAAACCATTGTCCGCAGGTAGTCGGTTTAGATTTTCTTTTCGTCGTCTGCGTTTGTCCTCGGCGGCAGATTTTCTTTTGGTCTCAAATGTGTATCCCGCGGCCTTTGTGAGTGACCTCCAGCTGTCTCGTTCCGACGCCGCATGCAGCCAGGTGCTCTCTTCTGTCAGCCAAGGAAAGTTGACGCCTAAGCTGGTCTTTGAAGCGTTTCCTTTGGGCGCCTCTGTTACGTCGACCACCTTTTAGCTCACAAAAAAAGACTGCCTTTGGCATACGTTCGTCTCCCATACGGAATACGTGCCCTGCCCAGCGTAGCAGTCGGACCATAAGAAGTCCATCTATACTGTCCATACCGGCGTTCGCAAGGACATTCATAAAGTCCTTGACTTTAACCATAGACTATTGACTTTAACATATGAAATAGGCCTACTGACGTTACTTTAAAAAAATGATTGAGCCTACGTCCTACGCCTGTATGGGGACTATGAGACTTTCTTTTCTTAATCGCCATGCACATTGACATTTAGAACTAAAAGAATAGGAAAGCAACTTTTCGAATTGGGAGTCTTCACCCGATCAAAAACAAGTAGATCTAAATATATTTCCTCAACAAACTTTTCAAACCATAGTTCCTTGTTCCATTGAGCGAGGCTCGGTCACCTGGCATATAGATCTATAGATTATAATAGATATAATAGATAGAATGATAGATCTAGACTCCAGATTTTGTTTTATAAATTCATATATAAGTGCGGGTGCACTGTTGGCCATGGCAACATATGATTAGATGACACGGAAGTAGATCTACTAGCTCTAGTCTAGATTCAATCCATTAGTTAGATTTAGAGATCTATAATATAATACATCTAAACTAGATCTATCTAGCCAATCTAGTCTACACTACATCCGAGTACACCGTGTCTGGATTTTGACTAGATGAAACATCATGACTTAATTATGGAAATATCGTTAATACATTAATTTTGGATTTCTCGCGATATCTAGAGCTAGTAATTTAAGTAAACATATTGATGATATTCCTTCTGTAACCTGTTTTAAATATAATTATTATAATATTTAATATACTAATATTAATATTAGTAATATTTAATATAGGCCTAGTCATCTACTAGAGTAGAGTAGATAAAACTACTCTAGTCCTAGTCGTAACAGTTATCTATAGTTATACTCTTATACAAGTTAAGATTTGTTAAGTTAAGACGGGGGGGGGGAACTGACCTCTTTGGGGGCCCCTTCATTAACTGAAGTTCATTATTGCATAATAATACTTAATTTTTTATGTAAAAAAAAACACTCATTTGGGGCCCCATTGAAGTGGGTGCCAGTGGGGATTTTCAAATTCTCCCCCCCCCCTCCCCACCATGGCTACGCCACCGGATAATAAGAAGATATTATTTATAAATGTGTCTTAACCAGTCTTATTAGAATTGTTTTATTAGAGACTATGCCTATATAATAAAGATATATTATCACAAATGATAAAGTAAAGTAATAAAGAGAGCTCTAATCTTAAAGTGTGGTAGTATTAATATTACTTTTCTTATTTCACTGATAATACTAATAGTTTTGTTTACCACTTAACGGTATATTCTTTTATTCAGTATAGCATAAACTCCTTTGGATTATAGAATATGTTTAAGGCTAAGCAAGTAACTAATAAGCCACTTATAAAGTCTGCAAGGCATACATACTGTTTCATGTAAAAGTAAAGTAAAGTTCCCCTTTCAGACCTAGTGGTCTATAGGGCAGATGATGTAAAGGTCATCTGATTCTATGGCCTACGGTTAACGAGGGTGTCATGTGGCCAGCACAACGACCAACCGCCTTTACCTTTCCCCAATTAAAGTCAGGTACCCATTAGAGCTGGGTGGACTCAAGGGCGCTCGAAAATCCCGAAATAAAAATCCCAGTCTTCACCAGGAATTGAACCCGGGACCTCCAGTACGGAAGCCAAGCGCTTTACCGCTCAGCCACCGCGCCCTCACTGTTTCAAGTAGGCCTACATTTTATTCATTACCAATTCATTCAATAACCATTTTCTTATACCTCAACCAGAGTTTTTAAATTCATTATGTAGATGGGTACACTCAGAAATCTCCCCTTTCAGACCTTGCGTTCTATTGGGCAGATGATGTAAAGGTCAACTGTTTCTGTTACCCACTGTTAACTCAGAAATTTCCACAAGTGCTGAAAAAAATGCTGTCAAGGAGATCCACAAACTAATTAGAAAACTATCATCGTACAAGTGTTGATACATTCTTATAAATTACTCTAATACGTTTGAATTTACCATTAGGAAATGTCATCGACTGGCTAAGTTCTCATCCTAAAGACAGCACACCAAACCCAAAATGAGTCAAAAAGGAACAAACTCTTTCCTAGCTAAAGTGAAACAAGACGTCCCTCTCATGACTGTTCAGCGAGCGCCACCACCACTTGATATAGAGACCAAAGAGCATTTCCTAACTATTATTGATAATCTAGAAAAACGGCTAAATAAGTGAGTGGCCATGTTGTCGACATTGTGATTGCTGTTTCTATACAATGTCCAATGTGTTGAGTCATAAATAAGTTATATGATGCTGTTAACGAGAATATGAAGCTCCTCCTGTGCATGTGAAACTATAAACACATCTTTTTTTTTTGTTTTTCTAAACAAAGGCAATGGCACATTTCAATTACTGCTTAGAAATATCTTTTGCTTAGTAAGTTTGTCCAAAGTTTATTTGATTAGGAAAGTAAAAAAAAAGTAAAGTTCCCCTTTCAGACCTTGTATCTATAACGCAGATAGATGCAAAGGTCATCTGTTTCTGTAACCCACAGTCAACGAGGGTGTAATGTGGCCAGCACAAAGACCAACTCCCTTTACTTTTCCCCAACTAATGTTAGATATCCATCAGAGTCGCCCAAAGATCTCGAAATTAAAAAATAGTCACTAGTATTCGAACTTGAAACCTCTAGTTTGGAAGCCAAGCACTTTACCGCTCAGCCATCATGGCTCCTTGATTAGGTAATGCTTTTAGTTTTTTTACAAAGCTTATATCTATCTTTTAAACCAAGTAGGCAATTAATGGGAACCTAATACTTCAGTATTCACAAATATGGCTAAATTTGTTGGGTTTAGTCTCCTTAAATAATTGTTTCTCCCTCACACATGCTCAGATCAAGTTGATACTTTAAACAATTATTTATTGAACCTAACAAAACATGAATTAATAAACTAAAAAAATAAATAAAATTAGTCAATTGACTATTGGTAATTAATTATTTTGTTTGATATTGAATAAGGGAAATAGCTTTAACATTATTGGTTGATATAGTTTTAAGGACGGAGTTCTTCCCCTTTATATATCTTTTTTAAAAATGATTTTTATAATTGCTTGTTTGTCTTTTCCCATGCTTTTAGTAGTAAAAGTAATGTAAACTCAAAAATACTTTTATCTTTTGTTTGGAATATACAAATATTCCTTGTGATAGTATAAATTTAGGAATGGAAAACATTTTTGAAAATAATTTTTGTTTGGAGGCTGTGTAACTCTACAAAATGTCTATTTGAATTACAGTGTTGGAGAAAAAAACAACTATTTATTATCTGGTTGTTTAAAATTTATTATGTATTGCACACAATAGACACTTTTTAAAATAGGACAGTTTATAACTATTTTAGTTAAAAAGACCTTTGGCCCTTAATGGCTTTGTCTGCACAAAATGCGAAAGAATATGCTGGTTGCAACTGGTTTATGTAGTCTTGTAGAACACTGCATTCATCTTAATTTTTGGAATCTAAGACATCGCCATTCATATAAGATTATACAATTTTACAGAAAAAAAGGTTGTCATTTGTTATATCAATGAAGAAGATAAAATTTGAGATCAGATTAGACCAAAATAAGAATAATGATTAAAGAGTAGTATGCAAGTTGTTCGTACTTTTGATTAATGTTTTGGAACTTTGGCTCTAGTTTTCTAGTGCTTTGCTTGACTCCATTCAAACTGTTGTCTCTCAACATGGTGCTAAATTCATTAGCTATGAATGTCAATATAATTTGATTTTGAATTTTTTTTTTTGTTCTCTAGTGTTTGACAAAAGATGCATATTCTAGTATTGGTCTTTTAGCCTTTTAGTTTTATCTTCTTTGTGGTTGTTCAAACTTTTATCATTGTTTGACTACTGTTAAACATTAAACATTTATTGGGGGGAAAGTTGTACTGTGTAATTTGTACAATGTAGATCACTGTTCAATTGTGTTATCACACATTTGACATAAACTATCTATGAAAGCTGCATGTCAGCAAGATAAGATATTCTCAACAAATACAATTCACATATCCTTCTCATAAACCCTGTATTAAAACTTTATACAACATTACCTTCATGCATAAATAAAGCAGCCCTATTGCAGTAGCAAGTAATGTGTCAAATACTAAGGAAATCACTTAAGCAATGAAAATCAGATTATTTAAGATTTGTGCACTGTGTGTGTTTGTGTGCAGTTGCATAACAGGGGAAACACATGTTTTTTAAAGTAAAGTTTTAAAGAACAAAGGATAGTCTTGGAGTAAAGTATACCTTACATACCTAGCTATCTATATGATAAATGATGTCAAGGCCAAATGTTTCTGTAAAGTAAAAAGTTCCTCTTTCAGACCTATTGGTCTATAGGGCAGATGATGTAAAGGTCATCTGATTCTGTGGCCCATGGTTAACGAGGGTGTCATGTGGCCAGCACAATGACCAACCGCCTTTACTTTTCCCCAACTAATGTCAGGTACCCATTAGAGCTGGGTGGACTCAAAGGCGCCCGAAAATCCCGAAATAAAAATCCCAGCCTTCACCAGGGTTTGAACCCGGGACCTCCAGTACGGAAGCCAAGCGCTTTACCGCTCAGCCACCGCGCCCTCAAATGTTTCTGTGGCCTAAGGTTAAGTAGTGTGTCATGAGGCCAGCATAACAACCAACTACCTTTACTTTTTCCCAACTCATGACAGGTACCATTAGAGTTGGGTACACTCAGGAGCGCCCTAAAACTCCCATTTATTTAAAAGGAACATTACAAAAATTCACTTTCGACCTGTGGTATTGTTAAATTAAAATTTGAGCATCTTTCTTCCTATTCCATTATGCAGATACCAGAAGCGCTGTGATGAACTGGAAGTTGCAAATGGCCAGTTTCAAGAGAAGTTTGACCAGTTGTCCTCGGACAAAAAAGAGATTATTTCCTTTTGGAAGAAACAAGTGGAACAGAAAGGTAAATAATTAATTGTATTCTCGACTAACTGTTAACTTACCAGCTATTTCTGAATTTGCATACTTAGTTAGTCAATCAACCCCTTTTTCATATTTATAAGACCAGATATTTTGTAAGATATGGTCTATTATAATATTAGATTTATAATTATAATAACTTCAGTAAGTGATAGTTAACTTCCTAGAAAAAAAAACTTTATATTACTTGTTAAAAACTGAAAATGTTTACTGAGTTTGGGATTTTTCTTCTTCTTCTAGACAACTTTTTGCTGCTGAGCTGTGAGCTCTTTTGCAGACTGTGCCAGGGAAAAAATAGTGCTTGAGCTATAAATATAGTTAATTGATCTGAAAAATTAAGTTTTGCTTAGATCAGTGTTTACAAATGTTAGGTTGAATTGTATTATTCTGACGCTTTTTCACAGAGTAACTATGAATAATGTCTAATTGCTATGATTTTGAGAATAAGCTTAACAAATGATTAAATAATTAGATTTACTATTAACGTGCAGTAGAATTTGTATCCAGATCAGAAAAATTATTATATTACTCTCTTTTAGTTTCATTGTAACATATAAAAATTTAGATTATAATGTTATCAGATAAAATAGCAATGTACTTCTAATAAAGTAAATTTATTGCTTGATTGAAAAAGTAACAAATGATACTGCTTTTTGCTCTTTTTCTATAGCGGATGAAATAGTGGACTTAAATGACCGTTACATTGGTCTCCAGCAAGCAAGAGATAATGAGAGAGAAGCCTTTAAAAAGCAGATTCAAGAACAGCGCTCAGAGTATCAGGAAATGAAAGACCAGCTGACTGCTGAGAATATGATGTTAGGTAAGGGTGTTAGTGAAGTCATTTGTGTCTTTAGAAAAATTGTTACAAGTCAGAATCTATGGTGCTGGATGAAGTATTCATCTCAAACTATGTTGCTTTGAACACTGATAAAGAAAAATTTTTTTCTTGTTGATTAATTGAAATCCCTGCATTGTTAATTTTAAATAAAGTTTATAGAACAAAAAATCATAAACATTTGCGTTAGTATTGTGCATTTTTAAAAATCAAATATTGACAGAGGTGTTCCATTAAATTAGTTGTAGAATAAATAAAAAAAAACCCTCAAATTTTATGGTTTTATTATTTTTATTGTCAGGTTCTGTTACCTGCCCCAAAAGGGTATTTAAAAACTGTATGACTTCGACCCTAGAAAACTCCAAACATTACTAGTCAACACATTAAACAATAACTCCAACTATCCAGAGAAATAGGAACTTTCAATATGAAATAACTCTGACACACTTGTACCCATAATGAACTAACACCATGTTTCACCTTAAAATAACAACTCACTTACTAAACTCTCTCTGTCATATCCAGTTCACATCATGTGCAGACCGTTCACATTCATACTCTGGGCATACACAAAGGGATATAACTCTTTCATACCAAAGTTACATCAAATAAAGAAGACATTCAGTCTTGACATACCTGCCTCTGACATTTCCTATAGAACAACTCAGACTGTAAGCATGTGTAAAGAAGACATTCAGTCTCGCCATACCTGCCTCTGACATTTCCTATAGAACAACTCAGACTGTAAGCATGTGTTGTAATTAGTAGGTAAGGGTTTACCTGAGCCTAGTACATTTGCACTTAGATTTGAGAGTCATCTCAATTCTGCCTGTGGTCTCTTCTGGGTCATAGGCCACCAACCAGCTTCCTCCAAGCATCTTGGTTCTGGGCGAGTCTCTCCAACTGTACCCCACATCTTGCCTATCTGCTTGGCATCTGCTTCCAAATCGCTGTGCCATGTATTCCTGGGCCATCCCCTCTTCCTCTTTCCTTGGAGTTCAAGGTTAGGACTTGCCTTGTTATGTTGGATGCAGGCTTGTGAAGGGTGTGACATATGCATCTCCATTGTCTCTGAAGGATATCTAGTAGTAGTAGTTATAGATAGTAGTAATAGTAGATTTAAGAGTGCGATAAAGTTTGTTTTTTTTTTACAATAAAAGTTTTGTTATGCATGTTTCTGATGTTCCAATTTGAAGATAATCACTACCTAGCCCTAACTTCCTGCACCAGGCAGCCTTCCATCACTGGCACATATTAGTGGAAGTGTGTTCTTAAAATGTTCTTTTTTTTTTTGTTCCAACTAGGCGGAAAACTAGCCTCATTAGAAGAGTTCAAAGTTCAAAAAGAAGAACTGATGGCTAAGTTTGCTTTAATGGAAGCTGAGCTGGCAAGGAAGGAAGAAGAAAATAAAGAGAACCTATACACCTTGGAAAAGAAAGCTGTGATTGACAAAGACAGGTAAGTGATCAAATGTTTAGTATTTTAAACTAAGATCTTATTGTTATAACCGGTCGTTGACTTGTAGCACCAAATATTGCTGGTAGACAAATAAACCGTTGTACACTTAATAGGCCTATATTTTAACTGATAAAAGTTTAAATACCCTTGTGAACAATACTAAATATAACTTTATTTATAACATAGACCAAAATCAAGTTATTTAAATAAAATAAGTGTACTAGACTTTAGTAATACTTCTTAACCAATTCTAACTCACTACAACCTTTCAGTCTCATGTTCTAGAGTCACCTGTCCTAACTCAGACCAAATGATGACAATGCATCTTTCACAACCAATCATTTACCTCATCCCACTGTCACCATAGAAACACACACACACTCAATAACACGCATAAATTATTTACACAAATAAACTAGAATACCAAGTTTACTATATGGACATATACAAATGTGAATCCTTTCAGTATAGTTACCCTTCTTATTTTTTTTTTTTCCATTATACCTTTATTCACTTATGAACACAGTTCTTACTACATCACGGTTATCTGAAACCATGCCAACATGGATTTGTTGTTAAATAATTATGCTAATGATAGATTATAATGCCATTGGGTGATCCCTTGGCCTACATGACTATATTTATCTCCACAGATTAAAGAAGGAAATGATTTTGAGAGTGAACCAGGTGGCAGCGGAGTTCCGTAAAGTCAGCAACAAGCAGATGGCAGAAACCACCAAGAGAACCATTAGAGAAAATGTATCCATTACAGCTCAGCTGGCCAAAATGTCCGACAAGACCATTGAGATGATACAGGAGAACGACGAGCTTCACGACAAAGTCAAGAAGTTGAAGCAGCAGGTGGAGATGCTGGAGTTTAACGAGAGAGAAATGGGAAAGAAGAACCAAAGCAATTTAAAGGTTTGACCTAGTTTGAAATAGTTTCTTTCCTATTTATGGTCCAGCAGAAGTCTGGAATGAAAGGCTGATAGTTTGAAATAGTTTCTTTCCTATTTATGGTCCAACAGAAGTCTGGAATGAAAGGCTGATAGTTTGAAATAGTTTCTTTCCTATTTATGGTCCAACAGAAGTCTGGAATGAAAGGCTGATAGTTTGAAATAGTTTCTTTCCTATTTATGGTCCAGCAGAAGTCTGGAATGAAAGGCTGATGAATTAGCAGGCCTCTTTTTCTCTCCATCTAACATGAAAAAAAATTTATTATTTTATTTATTATTCATTCAAGGTAAATGCTGCTGGTAAGAAGAGGAAACGTTTCATATTCATTTTGACTGGCCCAGACTTCCAGATCTCCATCTTCACAGGTCTGGGAAACCAGAAATTCTCAACCTGTCTGGTGACATGTATGCACTAAGCAAAACAGCAGGGTTTCTGTCCAGGGCCTTTGCAAGAGAGGATTTGAGCCTCTCAAGGTCTTAATCAAATGGAGCTTGATGATGATGATAATGATGATGATGATGATTATTGTAGTCTCCCTGGCTTCAGTACAACTAAATAAAATACTTAATGATAATTGTCAGACTAAAAAGCTTTAGAACAGTACTACCATAAACTCATTTTTACCGTTATTTTTGTGTCTTTCTGAGCATTTTATTAAATTTTATTTTTGTATTTCAAGAATATGGTTCAGTGTTTGATGTATAATTGCTACTTTACTTTCAAGTCTTCTATCTTGAAGGGTTCTAAATTCAGTGATTTTACTAATAG
>JADKLZ010049071.1:0-14673 GCA_021533235.1 Biomphalaria straminea | reverse complement strand
AAGTGCAAGATATATTGAGTTTAAATTTTTTTTTATAAGTTTTCTAATTTGAAATCCTGAAAAGGAAATTTAAATATGTATTTTCTAAAGTTATTGTAAACTTTTATATGTTAAAAAAATTCTTTTTAAAAATTTTTGTATCAATCAATATACTTTTCATTAAGTTGCATTTTTCATTAGTTGTCCTCATGAAACTACCACTGTATGTGATTATAATGTTAAAAAGTTTCCATTAAGAGCTGTTTAATGTTTACTTAGGAAAGCATGCTCAGTTGGTTTTTAATTTCTTTCTATTTAAAAAATCGTAGATGTTAATGTATGTAATGAAAAACGATAATATGTAAGAGAAAAAAACATAATCGATACTCATTTCAACTTTTTGTAGCAGCAATCAACGAACTGTATTATTGCGCAAAAAACAACAACTGAACAACGATAGTTTTTTATTTGAAGAATAAGTGGAACGCTGGGGGGGGGGGTGACACCCTGATTTTACCGCACCGGGTGACACCCACCTTAGTGACGCCTCTGATTGTAATAATACGTTTACTTCATTGACATATTCCTTATAATTATTATTATTTAGTATCTATTGCTGAGGAAAAAATAGATATATTTCCACTATGACTTGTTCAACATTGTCACTTTCAAATACTAGTTGATGTTCAGGCCATTTTTTCTGTCACATATTCACAGTTTCTTTGATACTTGAAACTTCTCTCTGAATGCTGGTGATTCAGGGAGTACTTATTTGTATCATACTCTCAATCGTCTTGCTTAAATTAAAAAAAAAACAACAACTTTGGCTTTAATTTATCAGAACAGAAAGAAAAAGAAAGCTTGCAAATTTTTGTACTGTCAAATCAATTAACTAATTCTAATTTTCAACTAAATAAGTAGTGTTTCAACTGAAGAAACGTTGTAAGAATAAGTTAATATTTTAAAAGGCTTATGACAGAGGATATAAGAAAGTTCTTTACTGGCCATCTTTCAAACCAACGATTTGGAACAACAGAGCAATGGTTGCAGTAAGAAACCAAATTCTATCAGCAGCATCATGAATAAACTTACTGGGTCTGTTGGCACGGCAGTAGCTACTGAAACTTTGGAACAGTGAGAAACTGCATACCCAAAAGCATATTTAGAGCCTCTAAATTAAAACAGACAGAGCTTATTCTTGTTGTCAATGACCTGAATAACGTTTCGGATGTACGTAGTCCTGTCGGTGTCATCAAAAATAGGGGCCTATTATCTACATTCACGATAGTCCCAAGTGACGAGCGTTGGTACAAAATTTATTTCTTTTGTGTGAGACACGATGGACTGAGAAGTAGGCCTACAAATCCATTCGCGATTTCAGTCACAATTTTGAGTATATCTTTGAATCTTGAAATAGCTGCTGCTTGTCTAAACAAAGAAACTACACACGTGTTACTCAGTACGTGCTTCTCATGTGTTTCTGATTTTTTTTCATTGTTGCCAATTACTCAGGCCTACGTTCTTAAATGTTGCAGCCTGTTCAACTTAACATAGTGGCCGCTCAACAGCACATCAGCAGTCTCATTGACATAACCAAAAAAAAAACATGACCATGCCGAGGAACACTTCAACGATGACATTATGAATAAGGCGAGACCGCTAGCAGAGAAATGTGGTAGAGAGATGACGCTGCCAAAGTTTTGCAGTCAACGAACATGCAAACACCACAAGTTTGGATTTTGAGAGCTATTACAGAAAACGGCTTTACATTTCGTGACTTCATTAGCTTTTTTTTTTCATTAATGTCTCGTGTTCAATCTGTTTTGTCTGCATCCTAAAACGATACAAGAGCTGTAAGGTGAAGAATTCAGAAGTCTGCTTGCTGTCAGCAACGCACTCTATCGTATTTGTCACCAGTACCGGGATCGATAATCTGGAATACGACTTCTGGTTCGACTACTGGTATTCACAATCACAGGTTGCAGGCGTTGCCACATCAGACGCTGTTGTATGAAACATTGTGATTTTTTTTCGGCTGTTAAAGAAACAATTTTGATATTTTGATTTTGTGCGTTTATCCTCAACTTGTCCACCGCGACGAGAAGCGATTTATTAGTAAAGATAGGCTATTGACAGTTTCGGCAGCCACAGTCGAAGAATGCAGTTTTTATTTGATCGACCAAAGTAAGGCACGGGCCACATTGATAAACGTAACAACGTGTACAGTAAATGGTTTGCTCACTTGTTTTTGTTTTGGATTGTTTATTTTTTGTGAGTTGTTTTTTGAATGGAATGTAACACATAATAAAGTAGTGTGGTTTTGTTCCTAGTCCAGGACAGTTAAACTTTTGGTTATAGATAGAGTTGAACTATAGACATAGTTATTTTTCTGTGTAGTCATTATTCAGTATATGAGATATTGAGCTATTATATTTTACTTGACACTGGATAGTTTATTTGTCAGCACTGAGCCTTTATTATATTACAGTGTATGTAATAAACAAGTTATATGTCCGTGAGTTGGCATTCTGAATCTTTATTCTGTCGTTATATGTGTCGTTACGGTATTGCCCAGGACTTGGGTACATTTAGGCTAGTAATCAGCACTGAGTTCCCCTTTCAGACCATATGGTCTATAGGGCAGATGATGTAAAGGTCATCTGATTCTGTGGCCTACGGTTAACGAGGGTGTCATGTGGCCAGCACAACGACCAACCGCCTTTACTTTTCCCCAACTAATGTCAGGTACCCATTAGAGCTGGGTGGACTCAGAGGCGCCCAAGGACCCCGAAATAAAAATCCCAGTCTTCACCAGGATTCGAACCCGGGACCCCCGGTTCAGAAGCCAAGCGCTTTACCGCTCAGCCACCGCGCCTCCAATCAGCACTGAAGTACACATAAATATATTAGAGAAGAAAAAGAGCCTTGACAAAGCATTTACAGTTTACCCTACATCCACTCCCTTGCAAAAAAAAAAAATATATAAATAAATAAAAAAATCACGCGGTCGCTCCTGATTACACATCTTCTAACAGGTTCATGCATTGATACCGCCAATGGGCACTTTTATTATCTAGTGATTCAAGGGTTTGGATCAGCATTTTGGTGCCTTTTACTGTTGAACTAACGCTTGTAATTTATAAGAATAGAAGACTTTTTTTTTCTCTTAAGGCCCCTTTTTTTTCTGCCAAGGCCCTTTTGCTGTCAGCTATTTTCACGCTAATTCTTACACATCTACACGCCTTATAGAATCTATAGACCAGTGCTCGTAGCAGTGCGTGTTTGTATAAGTGCATGAATGCATGACACGCTACGAAGTATCAAAATTACAAGGGGCTGAATTGATGATATTCTTTCTTTTAAGGGCATGTGAGTGTGTTTATTTATTTCACCTTCGCCTATCTCATATTCTGTTGGGGGCACCACACAAGATCTGATGGCAGTCTTTCTCCATTCCTTTCTGTCTTTTGCTTTGGATAGAATATTTTTCAATGACAGGCCTGTCCAATATTTTATGTTTCCTCCTATCGTTTTCTCTGTTTGAAATCTTTTTCCTGGTACTGTTCCCTGAAGGAAGGTCTTTGTGAGGTCAGGGCTCACAAAAGGTGTTTACATTTATATAACAGATGCTATTTTTTTAAAGAAACAATCCATATATTTAGTAAGCAAAAAATAAAAAAAAATCCATAATAAAATAAACTTATTTAAAGGGAAAGATCTCCGTCCTTCAAACTATATCTACCAATAATGTACTAGTTATTTCCCTTATTCGATATTAACCAAAATAATCGATTGCCAATAATTAATTGACTAATTGAAATTTTTTTTGTTTATTGATTCATGTTTTGTTAATAATTGTTTAAAGTATCAACTTGATCGTGAGGGAGAAATAGCGTTAACAATTATTTAAGGGAACTAAACCCCAACAATTTAGTCATATTTGCGAATACTAATGTAGGCCTATTGGTTTTTCTTAGTTGCTGTTGCACAAAATAATGAATTAATTGTCGAACTGGTTACGTTTATGATGAATAATTGTACTAAGTTTCAGCTTGATTTGAGAACGTGTGTGGAAGAAATAACGTGCTCACACTTTTGACTAAACAGACAGACAGACAGACGGACAGACAGACAGACTGAGTTGTAAAAAGGGAACGATAGCAGATGAAGAGGAAGGCCTTAATGCCGAAAGCTTCTCAGAGTCCGACAGTCACGTTGGGCAGAGCACGTATCCCGTATGGGAGACGAACATATGCTAAAGGCAATCTTTTTAAGTGAGCAGAAGGGTGGTCGGCGTAACGGAAACGCTTCTTTAGAATACTAACAATGTTTAAAATATCTTTGGAAAAAAATGTGCCATTTAAATTAGTTACTAAGTGCATGTTTTACCACACAACGTAGAGATTTTGCGTCACTTGATGTTTCGTGCTTAAGACTGCATAAATTGCAATATTAATGTCTGATCGTAACCATTTGAGACGTTACACTTGAAAGACTTTCTTCGAAGCCAATATGTAGCCCAATGCTTTTAGGCTATGTAAACGACTCGATGTGAGCTGCGGTTTTCTTGACTTTAACCATAATAATAGGCTTGTCTTCGAGTCCGAAGATTAGTGAGGAATACAGTGTTTCCCGTGGCTGTGCAGTCCCAGCTGTGATCTACATATTTTGCCAAATCCAGGGCAAGCAAAACCATTGTCCGCAGGTAGTCGGTTTAGATTTTCTTTTCGTCGTCTGCGTTTGTCCTCGGCGGCAGATTTTCTTTTGGTCTCAAATGTGTATCCCGCGGCCTTTGTGAGTGACCTCCAGCTGTCTCGTTCCGACGCCGCATGCAGCCAGGTGCTCTCTTCTGTCAGCCAAGGAAAGTTGACGCCTAAGCTGGTCTTTGAAGCGTTTCCTTTGGGCGCCTCTGTTACGTCGACCACCTTTTAGCTCACAAAAAAAGACTGCCTTTGGCATACGTTCGTCTCCCATACGGAATACGTGCCCTGCCCAGCGTAGCAGTCGGACCATAAGAAGTCCATCTATACTGTCCATACCGGCGTTCGCAAGGACATTCATAAAGTCCTTGACTTTAACCATAGACTATTGACTTTAACATATGAAATAGGCCTACTGACGTTACTTTAAAAAAATGATTGAGCCTACGTCCTACGCCTGTATGGGGACTATGAGACTTTCTTTTCTTAATCGCCATGCACATTGACATTTAGAACTAAAAGAATAGGAAAGCAACTTTTCGAATTGGGAGTCTTCACCCGATCAAAAACAAGTAGATCTAAATATATTTCCTCAACAAACTTTTCAAACCATAGTTCCTTGTTCCATTGAGCGAGGCTCGGTCACCTGGCATATAGATCTATAGATTATAATAGATATAATAGATAGAATGATAGATCTAGACTCCAGATTTTGTTTTATAAATTCATATATAAGTGCGGGTGCACTGTTGGCCATGGCAACATATGATTAGATGACACGGAAGTAGATCTACTAGCTCTAGTCTAGATTCAATCCATTAGTTAGATTTAGAGATCTATAATATAATACATCTAAACTAGATCTATCTAGCCAATCTAGTCTACACTACATCCGAGTACACCGTGTCTGGATTTTGACTAGATGAAACATCATGACTTAATTATGGAAATATCGTTAATACATTAATTTTGGATTTCTCGCGATATCTAGAGCTAGTAATTTAAGTAAACATATTGATGATATTCCTTCTGTAACCTGTTTTAAATATAATTATTATAATATTTAATATACTAATATTAATATTAGTAATATTTAATATAGGCCTAGTCATCTACTAGAGTAGAGTAGATAAAACTACTCTAGTCCTAGTCGTAACAGTTATCTATAGTTATACTCTTATACAAGTTAAGATTTGTTAAGTTAAGACGGGGGGGGGGAACTGACCTCTTTGGGGGCCCCTTCATTAACTGAAGTTCATTATTGCATAATAATACTTAATTTTTTATGTAAAAAAAAACACTCATTTGGGGCCCCATTGAAGTGGGTGCCAGTGGGGATTTTCAAATTCTCCCCCCCCCCTCCCCACCATGGCTACGCCACCGGATAATAAGAAGATATTATTTATAAATGTGTCTTAACCAGTCTTATTAGAATTGTTTTATTAGAGACTATGCCTATATAATAAAGATATATTATCACAAATGATAAAGTAAAGTAATAAAGAGAGCTCTAATCTTAAAGTGTGGTAGTATTAATATTACTTTTCTTATTTCACTGATAATACTAATAGTTTTGTTTACCACTTAACGGTATATTCTTTTATTCAGTATAGCATAAACTCCTTTGGATTATAGAATATGTTTAAGGCTAAGCAAGTAACTAATAAGCCACTTATAAAGTCTGCAAGGCATACATACTGTTTCATGTAAAAGTAAAGTAAAGTTCCCCTTTCAGACCTAGTGGTCTATAGGGCAGATGATGTAAAGGTCATCTGATTCTATGGCCTACGGTTAACGAGGGTGTCATGTGGCCAGCACAACGACCAACCGCCTTTACCTTTCCCCAATTAAAGTCAGGTACCCATTAGAGCTGGGTGGACTCAAGGGCGCTCGAAAATCCCGAAATAAAAATCCCAGTCTTCACCAGGAATTGAACCCGGGACCTCCAGTACGGAAGCCAAGCGCTTTACCGCTCAGCCACCGCGCCCTCACTGTTTCAAGTAGGCCTACATTTTATTCATTACCAATACATTCAATAACCATTTTCTTATACCTCAACCAGAGTTTTTAAATTCATTATGTAGATGGGTACACTCAGAAATCTCCCATTTCAGACCTTGCGTTCTATTGGGCAGATGATGTAAAGGTCAACTGTTTCTGTTACCCACGGTTAACTCAGAAATTTCCTCAAGTGCTGAAAAAAATGCTGTCAAGGAGATCCACAAACTAATTAGAAAACTATCATCGTACAAGTGTTGATACATTCTTATAAATTACTCTAATACGTTTGAATTTACCATTAGGAAATGTCATCGACTGGCTAAGTTCTCATCCTAAAGACAGCACACCAAACCCAAAATGAGTCAAAAAGGAACAAACTCTTTCCTAGCTAAAGTGAAACAAGACGTCCCTCTCATGACTGTTCAGCGAGCGCCACCACCACTTGATATAGAGACCAAAGAGCATTTCCTAACTATTATTGATAATCTAGAAAAACGGCTAAATAAGTGAGTGGCCATGTTGTCGACATTGTGATTGCTGTTTCTATACGATGTCCACTGTGTTGAGTCATAAATAAGTTATATGATGCTGTTAACGAGAATATGAAGCTCCTCCTGTGCATGTGAAACTATAAGCACATCTTTTTTTTTGTTTTTCTAAACAAAGGCAATGGCACATTTTAATTACTGCTTAGAAATATCTTTTGCTTAGTAGGTTGGTCCAAAGTTTATTTGATTAGGAAAGTAAAAAAAAAAGTAAAGTTCCCCTTTCAGACCTTGTATCTATAACGCAGATACATGCAAAGGTCATCTGTTTCTGTAACCCACAGTCAACGAGGGTGTAATGTGGCCAGCACAAAGACGAACCCCTTTTACTTTTCCCCAACTAATGTTAGATATCCATTGAAGATGGGTAGACTCAGAGTCGCCCAAAGATCTCGAAATTAAAAATAGTCACTAGGATTCAAACTAGAGACCTCTAGTTTGGAAGCCAAGCACTTTACCGCTCAGCCATCACGGCTCCTTGATTCGGTAATGCTTTTAGTTTTTTTACAAAGCTTATATCTATCTGCTGGTAAAAAGTGTGCACCTTATTTCTCCCACATCCATTCTATGATGAAGCTGAAACTTTGCACAATTATTCATTTACATAAGACCAGACATGAATCAATAATTTAAAAAATTAACCAATTAGGCAATTAAGTACTGGTAATTAAATACACTGTTATATAGCAACAAGCGAAACTAATACTCAAGTATTCAGAGATATGGCTAAATTAGTTGGGTTTACTCCTCTTCAAAAATTTGTTAACCCTGTTTCTCCATCACACATTCTCTGATCAAGTCGATAATTAAAACAATTATTTATTGTACCTAACAAAAAAAGAATCAACAAACAAAAATAATAAATTAGTCAATTAATTATTGGTAATTAATTATTTCGTTTGATATTGAATAAGGGAAATTACTTTAACATTATTGGTCGATATAGTTTTAAGGAAGGAGTTCTTCACTTTTTTTTTTTAAATGATTTTTTAGATTTTGCTTTTTTGTCTTTTTCTATGCTTTTAGTAGTAATTATAATGTAATGGAATTTACAGGAATGGAAAACATTTTTGAAAATAATTTTTGTTTGGGAGGCTGTGTAACTCTACAAAATGTCTATTTGAATTTCAGTTTTTGGGAAAAAAAACAACTATCTATTGTCTGGTTGTTTTAAGTTCATTATGTATTACACACAATAATCACTTTTACAATAGGACAGTTTATAACTATTTTAGTTAAAAAGACCTTTGTCTGCACCAATGTGGAAGAATATGCTGGTCACAACTGGTTTGTGTAGTCTTGTGGAACACTGCACTTATCTTTAATCTTTGGAATGTGAGACATCGCCATTCATATTTTAGAGTTAGTACTTAGTAGAAAAAAGTTTGTCATTTATATATAGTTCGTCCATCGTGGTTTGATGATGACCACTTTGTCATCCAGTGGGCTGAGAGCTTTGCACTGGGGTTTTATGCCTCCTTATGTGGCTGGTGAGACCTACGCGAGCCCAGAATGTTTGGCCGCACTCTGGGCAGGTAATTCCAGCTGGAGCTAGTGTCATTTTCCTTGCTTTCCTTCTCTGGCATTTTTCTTTCGCCAACATTGTTCTTTTTTCCTCAGCAACCTGTGCGCCGGATCTCACAGCGCGGCGCCATGATACTCTGTCATGTGCCTCTGTCTCCCAGGTGCCTGGGTCAATGTTGAACTCCTTAAGAGAAGCTTTGAGGGTGTCCTTGAAGCGCTATCTTTGACCACCTTGCGAGCGCTTTCCTTCTCTTAATTGGCCATACATGATACGTTTTGGGATGCGGTGGTCCTCCATCCTGCATACGTGTCCTGCCCATCGCAGCTGGGTCTGCATCAGGATTGTGTGGATGCTTTGCAGACCCGCTCTTTGTCATGTGAAAGTGATTTACTTTCTTGGCATGTCTTCTGTATACCATCCATGTTTCTGAGGCAATAGAGCAATGTAGGTAGGATGACGGCTCGTTAGACCCCTAACTTTGTGTTTGTGGTGATACCACGTCTGTTCCAAACATTATTTGATAGTCTGCCATATGATGCACTGGCCTTGGCGATGCGAAGGTCGATTTTGTTATCGATGTTTCCATTTCTGGAGAGTGTGCTGCCTAGATATGTGAATTAGTCCACTACATTTATATCATGTCCATTTATAGTGATGCTTGGATCCGAGTAGGCTTTCCCAGGAGCAGGTAAATATAAGACTTCATTTATAATAGCAATGAAGAAGATAAATTTGAGATCAGATTTGACCAAAATAAGAATAATGATTAAAGAATAGTATACAAGGTTTTCATACTTTTGATTAATGTTTTGGAACTGTCTTCTAGTGCTATGCTTGACTCCATTCAAACATTGAGAGATTCTTTAATTTAATTTTTTTTTCATAGACAATAGGAACAAAAGTTCAAAGGTTTTTCAGTACAAGCTGCAGCTAATTTTAGTGACTTTGTTTTTGGTGCTAAATTCATTAGCTGTGAATGTCAATATAATGTGATTTTGAATTTTTATTGTTCTCTATTGTTATCCATGACAAAAGATGCATATTCTAGTATTGGCCTTTTAGCCTTTTAGTTTTATCTTCTTTGTGGTTGTTCAAAACTTTTATCATTGTTTGACTACTGTTAAACATTAAACATTTATTGGGGGGAAAGTTGTACTGTGTAATTTGTACAATGTAGATCACTGTTCAATTGTGTTATCACACATTTGACATAAAATATCTATGAAAGCTGCATGTCAGCAAGATAAGTTATTCTCAACAAATACAATTCACATATCCTTCTCATAAACACTGTATTAAAACTTTATACAACATTACCTTCATGCATAAATAAAGCAGCCCTATTGCAGTAGCAAGTAATGTGTCAAATACTAAGGAAATCATTTAAGCAATGAAAATCAGATTATTTAAGATTTGTGTATTGTGTGTATTTGTGTGCAGTAGCATAACAAGGAAAACACATTTTTTAAAAGTATGGTTTCTAAGAACAAAGGATAGTCTTTCAGTAAAGTATACCTTACACACCTAGCTATCTATATGATAAATGATGTCAAGGCCAAATGTTTCTGTGGCCTAAGGTTAAGTAGTGTGTCATGGGGCCAGCATAACAACCAACTACCTTTACTTTTTCCCAACTCATGACAGGTACTATTAGAGTTGGGTACACTCAGGAGCGCCCTAAAACTCCCATTTATTTAAAAGGAACATTACAAAAATTCACTTTCGACCTGTGGTATTGTTAAATTAAAATTTGAGCATCTTTCTTCCTATTCCATTATGCAGATACCAGAAGCGCTGTGATGAACTGGAAGTTGCAAATGGCCAGTTTCAAGAGAAGTTTGACCAGTTGTCCTCGGACAAAAAAGAGATTATTTCCTTTTGGAAGAAACAAGTGGAACAGAAAGGTAAATAATTAATTGTATTCTCGACTAACTGTTAACTTACCAGCTATTTCTAAATTTGCATACTTAGTTAGTCAATCAACCCCTTTTTCATATTTATAAGACCAGATATTTTGTAAGATATGGTCTATTATAATATTAGATTTATAATTATAATAACTTCAGTAAGTGATAGTTAACTTCCTAGAAAAAAAAACTTTATATTACTTGTTAAAAACTGAAAATGTTTACTGAGTTTGGGATTTTTCTTCTTCTTCTAGACAGCTTTTTGCTGCTGAGCTGTGAGCTCTTTTGCAGACTGTGCCAGGGAAAAAATAGTGCTTGAGCTATAAATATAGTTAATTGATCTGAAAAATTAAGTGTTTACAAATGTTAGGTTGAATTGTATTATTCTGACGCTTTTTCACAGAGTAACTATGAATAATGTCTAATTGCTATGATTTTGAGAATAAGCTTAACAAATGATTAAATAATTAGATTTACTATTAACGTGCAGTAGAATTTGTATCCAGATCAGAAAAATTATTATATTACTCTCTTTTAGTTTCATTGTAACATATAAAAATTTAGATTATAATGTTATCAGATAAAATAGCAATGTACTTCTAATAAAGTAATTTATTGCTTGATTGAAAAAAGTAACAAATGATACTGCTTTTTGCTTTTTTTCTATAGCGGATGAAATAGTGGACTTAAATGACCGTTACATTGGTCTCCAGCAAGCAAGAGATAATGAGAGAGAAGCCTTTAAAAAGCAGATTCAAGAACAGCGCTCAGAGTATCAGGAAATGAAAGACCAGCTGACTGCTGAGAATATGATGTTAGGTAAGGGTGTTAGTGAAGTCATTTGTGTCTTTAGAAAAATTGTTACAAGTCAGAATCTATGGTGCTGGATGAAGTATTCATCTCAAACTATGTTGCTTTGAACACTGATAAAGAAAAATTTTTTTCTTGTTGATTAATTGAAATCCCTGCATTGTTAATTTTAAATAAAGTTTATAGAACAAAAAATCATAAACATTTGCGTTAGTATTGTGCATTTTTAAAAATCAAATATTGACAGAGGTGTTCCATTAAATTAGTTGTAGAATAAATAAAAAAAAACCCTCAAATTTTATGGTTTTATTATTTTTATTGTCAGGTTCTGTTACCTGCCCCAAAAGGGTATTTAAAAACTGTATGACTTCGACCCTAGAAAACTCCAAACATTACTAGTCAACACATTAAACAATAACTCCAACTATCCAGAGAAATAGGAACTTTCAATATGAAATAACTCTGACACACTTGTACCCATAATGAACTAACACCATGTTTCACCTTAAAATAACAACTCACTTACTAAACTCTCTCTGTCATATCCAGTTCACATCATGTGCAGACCGTTCACATTCATACTCTGGGCATACACAAAGGGATATAACTCTTTCATACCAAAGTTACATCAAATAAAGAAGACATTCAGTCTTGACATACCTGCCTCTGACATTTCCTATAGAACAACTCAGACTGTAAGCATGTGTAAAGAAGACATTCAGTCTCGCCATACCTGCCTCTGACATTTCCTATAGAACAACTCAGACTGTAAGCATGTGTTGTAATTAGTAGGTAAGGGTTTACCTGAGCCTAGTACATTTGCACTTAGATTTGAGAGTCATCTCAATTCTGCCTGTGGTCTCTTCTGGGTCATAGGCCACCAACCAGCTTCCTCCAAGCATCTTGGTTCTGGGCGAGTCTCTCCAACTGTACCCCACATCTTGCCTATCTGCTTGGCATCTGCTTCCAAATCGCTGTGCCATGTATTCCTGGGCCATCCCCTCTTCCTCTTTCCTTGGAGTTCAAGGTTAGGACTTGCCTTGTTATGTTGGATGCAGGCTTGTGAAGGGTGTGACATATGCATCTCCATTGTCTCTGAAGGATATCTAGTAGTAGTAGTTATAGATAGTAGTAATAGTAGATTTAAGAGTGCGATAAAGTTTGTTTTTTTTTTACAATAAAAGTTTTGTTATGCATGTTTCTGATGTTCCAATTTGAAGATAATCACTACCTAGCCCTAACTTCCTGCACCAGGCAGCCTTCCATCACTGGCACATATTAGTGGAAGTGTGTTCTTAAAATGTTCTTTTTTTTTTTGTTCCAACTAGGCGGAAAACTAGCCTCATTAGAAGAGTTCAAAGTTCAAAAAGAAGAACTGATGGCTAAGTTTGCTTTAATGGAAGCTGAGCTGGCAAGGAAGGAAGAAGAAAATAAAGAGAACCTATACACCTTGGAAAAGAAAGCTGTGATTGACAAAGACAGGTAAGTGATCAAATGTTTAGTATTTTAAACTAAGATCTTATTGTTATAACCGGTCGTTGACTTGTAGCACCAAATATTGCTGGTAGACAAATAAACCGTTGTACACTTAATAGGCCTATATTTTAACTGATAAAAGTTTAAATACCCTTGTGAACAATACTAAATATAACTTTATTTATAACATAGACCAAAATCAAGTTATTTAAATAAAATAAGTGTACTAGACTTTAGTAATACTTCTTAACCAATTCTAACTCACTACAACCTTTCAGTCTCATGTTCTAGAGTCACCTGTCCTAACTCAGACCAAATGATGACAATGCATCTTTCACAACCAATCATTTACCTCATCCCACTGTCACCATAGAAACACACACACACTCAATAACACGCATAAATTATTTACACAAATAAACTAGAATACCAAGTTTACTATATGGACATATACAAATGTGAATCCTTTCAGTATAGTTACCCTTCTTATTTTTTTTTTTCCATTATACCTTTATTCACTTATGAACACAGTTCTTACTACATCACGGTTATCTGAAACCATGCCAACATGGATTTGTTGTTAAATAATTATGCTAATGATAGATTATAATGCCATTGGGTGATCCCTTGGCCTACATGACTATATTTATCTCCACAGATTAAAGAAGGAAATGATTTTGAGAGTGAACCAGGTGGCAGCGGAGTTCCGTAAAGTCAGCAACAAGCAGATGGCAGAAACCACCAAGAGAACCATTAGAGAAAATGTATCCATTACAGCTCAGCTGGCCAAAATGTCCGACAAGACCATTGAGATGATACAGGAGAACGACGAGCTTCACGACAAAGTCAAGAAGTTGAAGCAGCAGGTGGAGATGCTGGAGTTTAACGAGAGAGAAATGGGAAAGAAGAACCAAAGCAATTTAAAGGTTTGACCTAGTTTGAAATAGTTTCTTTCCTATTTATGGTCCAGCAGAAGTCTGGAATGAAAGGCTGATAGTTTGAAATAGTTTCTTTCCTATTTATGGTCCAACAGAAGTCTGGAATGAAAGGCTGATAGTTTGAAATAGTTTCTTTCCTATTTATGGTCCAACAGAAGTCTGGAATGAAAGGCTGATAGTTTGAAATAGTTTCTTTCCTATTTATGGTCCAGCAGAAGTCTGGAATGAAAGGCTGATGAATTAGCAGGCCTCTTTTTCTCTCCATCTAACATGAAAAAAAATTTATTATTTTATTTATTATTCATTCAAGGTAAATGCTGCTGGTAAGAAGAGGAAACGTTTCATATTCATTTTGACTGGCCCAGACTTCCAGATCTCCATCTTCACAGGTCTGGGAAACCAGAAATTCTCAACCTGTCTGGTGACATGTATGCACTAAGCAAAACAGCAGGGTTTCTGTCCAGGGCCTTTGCAAGAGAGGATTTGAGCCTCTCAAGGTCTTAATCAAATGGAGCTTGATGATGATGATAATGATGATGATGATGATTATTGTAGTCTCCCTGGCTTCAGTACAACTAAATAAAATACTTAATGATAATTGTCAGACTAAAAAGCTTTAGAACAGTACTACCATAAACTCATTTTTACCGTTATTTTTGTGTCTTTCTGAGCATTTTATTAAATTTTATTTTTGTATTTCAAGAATATGGTTCAGTGTTTGATGTATAATTGCTACTTTACTTTCAAGTCTTCTATCTTGAAGGGTTCTAAATTCAGTGATTTTACTAATAG